>SJYQ01000206.1:207937-233577 GCA_006410935.1 Redunca redunca | reverse complement strand
TTCCACTGTTTCCCCATCTATTTGCCATGAAGTGATGGGACTAGATGCCATGATCTTCGTTTTCTGAATGTTGAGCTTTAAGCCAACTTTTTCACTCTCCTCTTTCACTTTCCTCAAGAGGCTTTTTAGTTCCTCATCACTTTCTGCCATAAGGGTGGTGTCATCATTAATACACTATATTTGTTTTTCTCTTTCTGGCATTTCATTCTGTATAATAGTCTCTAGGTTCATCCACCTCATTTTTATGGCTGAGTATTATTCCATTGTATATATGTACCACAGTTTCTTTATCCATTCATCTATCGATTCTTCTTTTAAATTTTACTAACGATAACTGAGAGTTCACTGAAATTTGTTGATATTGTTAAAATTTTTCAAAGAACAGTTTTTATGAAATGTCATTGAAATAGTGTAATTGAAAACAGTACATTATAAACTTACATCAAAATTCTAAATATACTTTTGGTGCTAGGAGGTAGTGAGTGGCTCCTATTTTGAGTGTTCTAGTTGAAAATCTAGTAATGTGGTAAGGAGTAATTCAGAAAAAATTTGAAAAAAAAAAGGAAGCAATTACTTAAAAACAGATATACATGATAATAGTTATGAAACCACAGGATTACGGCTAAAATGAACAGAAGTAGTTTTAAGTTCAATATTTGGTGAAAGTCTCTCTTTTGAGGCAAGAGTTTTTTTCCTTTTTGATCCCTACTGCAAAAATGTGAAAACATTTCATGGTATCAAAAACAGATGTTCGTGAAAGAAACTATGGTAAAGATGAGTCAACATAACCCATGTTAACTTATCCTAAGGCTGTCACAGAGAGCAGAACAGCAATTTGGGCATCAAATAGATGCTTCCTAGAGAGTACTTATCTAAGGGACACAGTTTTCGTATCTGTGTACTAGTTTCCTAGGGTTACTGGAACAGATTATCACTACGTGGGTGACTTAAAAACACCAGAATTTATTCTTTCGTATTCTGGAGGCTGGAAGTCCAAATCGAGGTGTTGGTGGGACTTCCTTTCTATGAGGCCTTGAGGGGAGCGCCCATTCTGGGCCCTCCAGCTTTGGTGTCTGCCTGCCTTCCTTGCTACGTGATCACATGGCCCCAACTTTGCCTACTTGGTCACAGGCCACTTCTTCTCCTATGTGTCTTCTCTTCTGTGTGTTCCTCGCAAATCTCCCTTCTGTAGAGTACATGGGGGTGCATTTAGGGATCACCTGTTTCCTAAGAAGGTAGGTGCCTTCGCTCAAGATCCTTTACTTAATCACTTCTTGCCATTTAAGTTACATTCACAGGTTCCGCAGGATTTGCTGTAGAATCTTTTAGTCTTCTGGCCTGCATGTGTGCTAAGTCACTTCAGTTACATCTGACTCTTTGCAACCTCATGGGCTGTAGTTCACCAGGCTCCTCTGTCCATGGGGGTCTGCAGGCAAGAATACTGGAGTGAGTTGCCATGCCCTCCTCCAGGGGATCTTCTCAAGTCAGGGATCAAACCCACATTTCTTATGTCTCCTGCATTGGCAAGTGGGTTCTTTACCACTAGCGTCACCTGCAAAGCCCCTTTTTTTTGATGTTGGATGATATTTACAGTAAAACAGTATGGTAGGGCCTCCAATCTCCTCAAGTTAACCTTTGACTGATTATTACCCACATTATCAGTAGCAACTTTTGAACATGTGTAAGGATGACTTTCCTATCTGAACTTATCTAAGATATCAGATTCATTGTCACCTAGTGAACTGGGATGAAAAAGAGGATGGAGTGTCAGTATTACTCAAGCCATTAGAGCCCCAGAGGTGCTGTCAGTAATGTGATTCTCCACGTTTCCTGCTTACTGAGTTGTGTTTACCACAGGGACAGAAAAAGTTAAGAGTCGGTGATTAATTATTATGCTATCTTTCTTGGAATATACAGATATTTTGGAAGAGTGGTTGAGATGAAATGTGAGAAAGTAGATGGCTAAATCAATTCATGGAGATACCTAAAGTCCAAATAGTCAAATATTAGGACTGTGTGCATTTAATTATCCACATTTAAAATATCTTTGAAATGAAGATGACAGTAAATTACTAGCAGTGAGATACCGAGTAATATATGATAATAGGAAATTAGGGCTGAGTTCATACTGCCTGTGTACCTGATGCGTGAGAAGAATGACCAGAGTCAGAGCTGTTTTTGCCCCTTTCCAGTCCTTTCTATATGATATATTCTCTTATGCTTTGATTTCCTTTGCATGTGCTGTGGGCTGAATGTTTGTGTCCTCCCCAAACTCACTTTGAACTCCTAAGGTCCCATGTGATTGTATTGTTATCAGAGGTGGGGCCTTTGGGAAGTGACTGGGTCATGAGGGTGGAGCTCTTATGAATGGGATTAGTGCCCTTATAAAAGGGCTCTGAAATGCTCCCTGTGCTCTTCCACCAAGTGAGGACACAATGAGAAGTCTGTAACCTGGAAAAGGGAAAGGGCCTTCACCAGAGCCTGACTATGCTGCAGCCAAAACTTGGACCTGCCTTCTCCAGAACTGTGAGAAGTGTTTTCTGTTCATAAGCTTGGCTTCCCAGGTGGCTCACTGATAAAGAATTTACCTGCAATGAGGAGACACAGGAGATTTGGGTTCAATCCTTGGGTCTGGAAGATCCCCTGGAGAAGGAAATGGCAACCCACTCCAGTAGTATTGTCTGGAAAATCTCCTGGGCAGAAGAGCCTGGTGGGCTACAGTCCATGGGGTTCCAAAGAGTTGGACACAACTGAGTACATATGCACACAAGCTACCCCAGCTCATTTATGGTATTTTGGGATGACAGTCCAAATGGGTGAAAACTGCATGAATCAGAGATGATTCTACTCCAGTCCACGTTGGTTTTTCCCTTTAAAAATGGTGTGGAATTGAGCTCCGAAGACTTGCTACTTATTAACTGTAACCTGCAAATAATCCCTTCCCTTCTTTTGTCCTCAACTTTTTCAACTATAAAATGGAAAACCACGTCAATATCAGTGTCTCAGGGCTAGTGTGTCTGTCAAATGAGATAACACACAGGAAGTGTACTGTAAACTGTGCTTATGTGAACAGTGTTCCAGTATACATATCAAGTGGCAAAGCTGCCTGATCTTTTGTCTTGAACATTCAGTGTAGCGCTTGGTTATATGGTCTTACGTTGTTTAAATATATACGCATTTTTCCTTTCCACCAGGTTATTTGATGTTTAATGGCACAGACCATGTATCACGTGGTTCTTATACCCACTTCTGTATAACATTCACAGTGTCAATGGGCCAGTTGCAATAGCTCAGCAAATTCTTATCTGGGTAGAGATAAGAAACTTGGCTGTGGGGAGGGGGTTTGATAGTTGCTCTTTGCTCTGCGGTGAAGTTCTTATACTGTGATGTGCAAAGAAATCACTCAAGGAGCTTGTTAAAAATGACCATTCCCTGGCCCCAGCCCTGTAATAACTCTATGTCTGTAGACATGGTACAAGGACAAGGAGTCTGCATTTTAAAATTACAATATAATATGACTTATTATTGTTTATATTGTTATGTCTTTTAAAAAAGCTAACACATCAAAAAAAATGAAGAAAACACAGTCACAGAGCTTAAAAATTCATGTTAGGGAATTTTAAAATAAAAATATATTTACTTCCACCATTTGAATAGGAACCTCTTTGTCTTGTTATATAATTCAGTCTGGTACAGCACCTTATCATTGTGTGTGTGTATCCATGACGATGTTGAGGAGGGAGTTATGCCCTGACTCACACAGGGTAGACACACTATCAGCTCCCTGCCTATGGCATCATGCTCATTTTACTCTTATCTTCCCAACTGACCGTGCACCTGGAACTTTAGCAAGTTTCACAGTCCTAGCGGTAGCAGTGGCCAAGCACTCCATATTGCATCCGTGCAGCTGTGGTTCACTCAGAGTAGACTCTGAATTCTCTCTCTCTCTCAAGAGACTCAATTCATAGGGACACTTTTAACTCACATCCCAGACGATCCTGAGGAAGTTCTAGAAGAAACATTGTACTAGGAGCAGACAAGAAGCCAATTATTCAGATTTCTGTTTATCAACGAAGCTCCATTTGTTGAACTAGACGATAAGAGGAGGTTCCAAAGAAATGAAGACCCCAAAATAAAAGGGGTTCTTAGATGGCAGGAACTTGAATCTGGAGTCAGTTCACTTGAAACATGTCCCAGAAGTTTGACTTCGCAGCAGTGTTGAAGCTGGTGCTGATGTTTGGAGCAGAACACACTGGAAGAACCAGTTTGCACTGCGTCCCAGCTCCTATGGTTGGTGCTGAATGTGGCCCCTCCTTTATTCTTGGTCATCTCTTCTCATGTCCTGACCCCAGCAATGCCCTGGGGGATGTCTGATATTCATGTTGTTATGTTTCACCCAATAAGGTGAGTGATCATATACCCAACCTGATAGCCAACTGCTATCTCCATTCGAGAATTATTGTTGGAGATTTGGGTGTAACTACTTAAACATTTTAGCTATAGAGCGGAGCTATTTATGAAGACAAGGGTGACAGACAGAGATTTTAGACTTAAGACAACTCCTACCAGGATTTTAAAATCTGATTTTGCATGTTACAGAGAAGCTGTTTCTTCATAAGTTGCCAGTATCAGAGTTAGAATAACATGGGGGTGAAGGTCTGCCTGTAGTGCGGGAGACCTGGGTTCAATCCCTGGATCAGGAAGATCCCCTGGAGAAGGAAATGGCAGCTCACTCCAATCTTTTTGCCTGTAAAATCCCACGGATGGAGGAACCTGGCAGGCTACAGTCCATGAAGTCGCAGAGTTGGACACGAATGAGCGACTTCCCCTGCTGTGGGTAAAGGTCAGCATTATTTCTACCAAATGAACCTTTGCTAGTTCCTGACTGGGGTAAATGGAAATGTCAGGATACATCATCCGTCCATGTCCATGAGCTGAAGTGGGCAACCTATAAATTCATAGAGCCCTTGGATTCCTTGCTCATAGACAGACAGATGTGCCATAATGCTAATAATAGTAATTATATAGTATGTGTACCAGTTCAATGGAGATCCCATGGACTGTAGCCCACCAGGCTCCTCTATCCATGGAATTCTCCAGACAAGAATACTGGAGTGGTCAGTCATTCTCTTTTCCAGGGCATCTTCCTGATCCAGGGATCAAACCCAGGTCACCTGCATTACAGGCAGATTCTTTACCTTCTGAGCCGCCAGGGAAACCCTGGCTAACACTTGCTATGGAGAATATCAGACTCAAGAGGTGAGAGACTGGTGTGAAGATAAAAGGAAGGGGAGATAACTAACCTTAATAGAGGACTTAGTTCCCAAAGACTTTAGAATGTATTTAACTGAGACTTACATTAAATCTTGAGTTACTTGTCTGCCTGGATCGTTTTTCTGCCAGTAGGTCTTTGACTGTGTGCTTCACTCTCACTCCTTGATACACTCGTTTGCTGTAGTCTCCTGGGACTTAAGCAAATGGAATAGTAAGAATCAAATGTAGATGGTATAATTAGGTTAACCTCTCTAGGGATGTATTCAAGGGCTAATTTTTGTGATGTTATTTTCTTATTAGAATGGTAGACTTGAATTTGAAGTGGTTTCAACAGAGGTCATTTAGTCCTATTGCCTGCTTTCTGACAGAAACTGGTCCAAGATTTGCTTAAGTGAAAGAAAGACTTCTCCTTCCTTTACACAACAGCTCCTTAAAGTGTCCTCTTTTCTGTATTTTTGATTTGCCAAGATTTATTCCTGAAAGATATAATTTGTGCTTTAATTACAAGGTCAAGGATTGGATGCAACTTGAAATAGTGCTGAGGATATGATGCAAAAGTTGGATTTGCATGATTCAGATTATAGAGTGACATTCTCGCTGCATCATCTTCCTACCTGAAGTGGGTGAACAGGTCAACTAAATTGTTTTAAGAAGATAATGTTCTAAAGAAGGAAGTTATTTTAATCTCTTCACTGCACTAATCCTTAATGTATTTTTAAAAAAATATTTATTTATTTAGTTGCAACTAGTCTTAGTTGCAGCCTGTGGGATCTACTTCCCTGATCAGCGATCAAACCTGGGCTCACCCGCATAGGAAGTGTGGAGCTTTAGCCACTGGACAACCAGGGAAGTCCCCTACTTAATGTGTTTTTAATTTCTGAAATTAAATGCAAGGCTACTTGTGTTATTTCATCTGATTCACTTCACAGATGAAGAAACTGAGGTCTGGGGCTAAGTTATTTGAAAGGCTTCACAGCTGCTAGTAAACAACTGAGCTAGGATCCAGATTTAGGTCATATTGTAGCTCTAATTACCGAAAAAAACCTTCACTTTTCACTGCAATGAAATGATAGAGAGATAACAGACAATAGACAAAAATATTCCGCCGATGTTCTGAAATGGCACCACTGCTGCTATAAGCAGTGACTTCATTGTCACTGAGGATGGTCAGGCAGGGACAGAAACACCTTTTGTCGGGAGTGTTATAGAAAGTGTTTAAGCACTGAATTAGCAGTTGAAACTCAGGAATTATAAGGTGTTTTCCTTCTCTGAACTCCTTGTTCTATAGTAGGTTGGTTGGTTTCAGTTGATTTTAGTTGAGGTGTTGCTGGCTTACCAGCACTTTCAGCTGGCACAGAACTCAGCATTAGTCTGTATGGCATAGAACCAAAAAATCTTCTCTAGTCTAGATTGACTTATGAGTCAAATCTTATTACAAAAAGAATAAAAAGAAGGAAAGAAAGAAGAAATCCAAACCAAAATGAGAGGTAGAGTGGACTGTTGGGTGAAAGAGGCTGCTGGCCTGGCGATCAGTGCTTGCTGACTTCATATGAGCTACTGACTTGGGAAAATTACAATTTCTCAGCCCTGTTTTTTTCCTCTGTATAATGGGTATAATAATCTCTCTAAAACTGACTGTAAACTTTTATGAGATATGCATATGAAAATGTTACAAAAAGTACCAAAGTAAATGGAAAATGTCTGCACACAATGAGGGAGACAAAACAACAACAACAACAACAACTAGGTTCCAAGACAGTTTATCATTCAATTCAAATAAAGTTCACATGCAATCTGATTTTGGCAAAACAAAGTTATTTAACTAATCCTTTGGGTCTTATTTTGACAGGATTTGGTCTATATATCTTTTAATTAAAGAGGCTTGGAGTATCTCTTTCAAATCAGCCTCAAATTGAAAGCTTAAGGATTTTATGTTTGTTCCAAAGGAATCTAAGTATTGCTCTTAAGCATTGTGTCTGAGGCCTTATTTTGGGGGAAAACTCTAAGGGTACATTTATTCATCAATAATTTATTGAGTATTTTTTATGTGTCAGGCATTGTGTTAGAGCTGGGAATACAAAAGAACATGCTATCTTGTGGGATGCAAGAAATACTCAATTATAAGGCAAATGTGCTAAGTACAAGTACAGAAGTATGCACGAACAGAATACTCAGAAAAACAAAGCGTGTCAATTCTTCATGAGTGTGGGGACCGATTTGGGGAAGGCAAGGTGATAGCAGAGGTAAGAGGTGGGTATGATGATAAATGAGCAAGAACGATCCAGGTATGGAGGGCAGCAGGACAAAGGCCTGGAGGCAAGACCAGAAGGAGGGAGAAAATGAGGTTGGGGAAAGGAAATGAATGGGCCTCAGTCATGAAGTTTCTCGTGGGTAAAGGAGTTCGGACTTTATCCTGTCGGCAGTGAGCCACTGGAGGCTTCTGAGTATGGGGGTAGTGTGGATAGATTTGCATTTGAGATAGACTTTTCTAACAGCTGTATGAAGGGCGGATTCAGATTTAAGAATCACAAGAGCCACAGGGAGAACAGTCAGCAGGATTCCAGGATAATTCAGCCAAGAGACTGTGGGGTCTGAGTAAGGGTTGATAGGAGGGCAAGGAGAGGACAGCTTTGGAAATTATTATTTAGATGTAGGAGGGAAAGGGGAGGGAACATTCAAGGGTGATTCTCAGGCTTCCACCATGGGATTGGTCTGGGTATACAAGCTTCAGAGCCATCATAATGCCAGTAGTAATGAAACCAAGAAAGAGAATAAACTTTCTCGGAGTGTTTGCAAATTAGAACCATACCATTGTGCATGGGCTTCCCAGGTGGCCCTGGTGGTAAAGAACTCAGCTGCCAATGCAGGAGACAATCCCTAGGTGGGGAAGATCCCCTGGAGAAGGGCATGGCAATCCACGCCAAGATTCCTGCTTGGAGAATCCCATGGACCGAGGAGCCTGGAGGGCTACATGTCACAGTCAGACACGACTGAAGCAATTTAGCAGACATTCACCGTGGTGCACACAGAGACCATATCCATCTGGCATGTTGGGATAAATAGGCCAGGCTTCTCCCAACAGCTGGGAGGATCAGTATTTTTTTTCCTTTGCATTAATTTTATTTTATTTTTCTTAAAAAATTATTTATTTTAATTGGAGGCTAATCACTTTACAATATTGTAGTAGTTTTTTTTTTGCCATACATTGACATGAATCAGCCAACCAGAGTGATGGGATGGGGCGGGAGGTTGAAGGGGGGTTCAGGAGGATCAATATTTTGGGAACTCCTACAATGATGATTCCTGACACACTGGGAAGCTGTAGACCAAATGGTCAGGGATAGAAGCCTGGGGACTATTTGAAGAGTTGTCAGAGGAGATGGAGGGAATCCTAGTGAAAAAGAAATGGTCAGAGAAAAACCAGAAAAACAACAACAAGAGAATAAGACATCACAGAATTTGAGGGGAGGAATTTTGAGAAAGAAGGAAAAAGAATGAGATACAGAAGAATTGTCCAGGAAGATAAGCACCGCAAAACATCCATTGCTTTCATCCAGTGGTTGGTGTTGACTTAGCAAGATCAATTTTGGGAGGGTGAGGTCGTCAGAAGCCAGGTACTAACATCAAAGGCAGAGGTGGAGACAGGGAGACTACTTCTTGAAGTTTGAAGTAGAAAGGGAAACAAGAGGTTGGATGATCATTGGAGAGAACTACAGGGTCAAGGAGAGGTTTGTGTATGTTTTTATATCCATTTAATGAATTCCTGGATAGGAGATATTTGAGAATTTGAACAGGAAGAAGGAGGGACTGAAGATTTAGGAAAGAGGGAAAAAATGATGGAAGGAGATCTTCAAGAGGAAGCAAGAAATTGGGGTCAGGGGCACAAGCTGGCTTTCAACCTTTGAGCCTGGAATAAAGAAGGGCAGGGGAGGGGTGGTGGCTGGAGCATGTGATCAGTAACTAAGACGCCTCTGGTGCACGTCTAGCAGCCTGGTATATGAGAGTGATTCAAGCACTAAAACTGAGAACAAAACAGGAGTCAAAGCAAGACAAAAAAGTCCAAATGAAAGTATACACCAGTGATCCTCAGAGTGTGAACCTTGGGTCAAGAGCAATAGCACTGGCTAAGAATGTGTTAAAAATGAAGCTGAATCAGAAACTGTAGGAGTGGGCCCAGCAATTGTGTTTTAAACAGCCCTTTGGGTGATTTTGATGTTCTCTGAAGTCTGAGAACCAAAGATATACAAATGAATAGGCATTTTATGTTTCCTGTGGAGGCAGGTGCCAGCTCTAACCTAGGCATTCCTAGCTGAGCAAAAAGGGGGAATGTCTGGTTGATTGATGGAGGTGGGGACTTGGGTCTGAGAAGTTTGGGGTGGATGTTGAAGAGGTCCAGGCTGATCCTTTGTGTGTTTGCAAACTGTCTTGGTTTTACTTTTTTGGGAAGGGCTTTTTAATTGATGGGTTCAATCTAAATTATTTATTTACGTTTTATGTGTATGCCAAAAAGCCTAGAGGAAATATACCTATTCTAAATAAGTTTAACAAATAACCACATGGAGACTAATAGAGGGATAAAATTCATGAGATGACAAACAAACAGATCAAAACTTCTGAAGTTTTGCCATAAAAAATCAGTCTTATGTACCGGTTGGCACTGACTTTAGTGCAAAATTTGTGGCTATATGCCACAGGGGATGCAAAATAAATTTAGTACATATAACAGATGTCCTCAAAGACATCTTATTTTAGTGAGAGAAAGAGACATTCACTTGTGAGGGATTAAGGGAGGGGGAAGAGTATATTTTGGTTTGTTGATGAAAACTTTATGGGAAGGGATGGGACTTAAGCTTGATTCAGACTGATGTGGATAGGTTAGGAGGAGGGAGAAAGGGCTTGTATATTAGACTTGGCATGAGCAAAGGCAGAGGCAGGCAGGAAAGAGCAAGGCATGTGGAAATAAAGGGAACAAACTAAGGTCATTGGAATTAATAGATTTAAATGCCATCAATATATAGATGAAGTTCAGATGGGCACCCCTAGCCCAGACCTGTCCTGGACTTTAGACTTCAATGTCCATCTTTCTTCAGATGTATAGTAGACATTTCAAACTCCACATGCCCAACTCTGAACTTTGTTCTTCCCTCTATATTTGCTTATCTGAAACCTTCCTGTCTCAGTGGTGGTGGTGGTGGCGGGCTCAGTCGTGTCTGACTCTTTGCAGCCCCATGGACTGTAGCCTGTTAGGCTGCTCTGTCCGTGGAATTTTCCAAGCAAGAATATTGGAGTGGGTTGCCATTTCCTACTCCAGGGGATCTTTGCAACCCGGGGATCGAACCTGCATCTCTTGCATATTCTGCATTGGCAGGTGGATTCTTCATCACTGTGCCACCTGGGAAGACCCCTTCCTAGCTCTGTTGATGACAGCTCCATTCTTATTGCCCAGAAGCTATAGAGTCACTCTTGGGTCCTCTCTTTTCTCTCATACTCCACAATCCATCCTCTAGGAGTTTCTGATGGTGCCACCTATGAAATAGACCAGAGTCTGTGGATTTTTCTCCAGCTCCACTGGTAATCTGTTTGTTAGTCACGCAGTTGTGTCTGACTCTTTGCAACCCCATGGACTGAAGCCCATGAGGCTCCTCTGTCCATGAAATTTTCCAGGCAAGAATACTTGTGTGGTTAGCCATTCCTTTCTCCAGGAGATCTTTCTAATCCAGAGATTGAACCCAGATCTCCTGCATTGCAGGCAGATTCTTTACCATCTGAGCCACAGGGAAGTGCCTCCCCGGCCCCCCGCCACCACCTGCTGCTAATATCCAGGTACAAGTGACTGTCATCTCTCATAAAGATACTGCAGTAGTCTTCCAACCCATCTCTTTGCTTGTATTCTTCCTCCAACCCCAGTCAACACAGCAGCCAAAGTGATTCTTTCTAAAACAAATTCCAGCTGCCTCAGTTCTCTTCTCAAAACCATACAATGGCTCTCCATTTTACTCAGAGTAAAAGCCAAGGTCCTCACGATAGCCCAACATAAACTTGTGCCCCCACACCTCTGATCTCATCTTGTGATACTATATGTACTCCAACCACACCACTTCTGCCTTAGGACCTTTGCATTAGAGGCTGTCCTCTCTATCTGGAATATTCTTCCCTCTGCCACCCACATGACTAAATGCCCTTGTCTCCCTCAAGATTTGGCTCAAATGTCATTTTCTCAATGAGAACATATTTAATTTAAAGTTGCAATTACCCTCTTCTACTTTTTGTATGAGGCACTTTTTAAATATCCTATGTACTTTCCTTATTTATTAAGTTTATTGTTAATTGTCTTCCTTTTCCTTGCTAAAGTGTAAGTTCCACAAGGATGAGAATCTTTGCTTGTTTTAACTCATTGGAACATTTTAAATGCCAATTCCTAGAACAGGACTTGGCACTTAGTAAAGTGGAAATAGATGGGGAAACAGTGTCAGACTTTATTTTTTTGGGCTCCAAAATCACTGCAGATGGTGACTGCAGCCATGAAATTAAAAGATGCTTACTCCTTGGAAGAAAAGTTATGACCAACCTAGACAGCATATTCAAAAGCAGAGACGTTACTTTGCTGACTAAGGTCCGTCTAGTCAAGGCTATGGTTTTTCCTGTGGTCATGTATGGATGTGAGAGTTGGACTGTGAAGAAGGCTGAGTGCTGAAGAACTGATGCTTTTGAACTGTGGTGTTGGAGAAGACTCTTGAGAGTCCCTTGGACTGCAAAGAGATCCAACCAGTCCATTCTGAAGGAGATCAGCCCTGGGATTTCTTTGGAAGGAATGATGCTAAAGCTGAAACTCCAGTACTTTGGCCACCTCATGCCAAGAGTTGACTCATTGGAAAAGACTCTGATGCTGGGAGGGATTGGGGGCAGGAGGAGAAGGGGTCGGCAGAGGATGAGATGGCTGGATGGCATCACGGACACGATGGACGTGAGTCTGAGTGAACTCCGGGAGTTGGTGATGGACAGGGAGGCCTGGCGTGCTGCGATTCATGGGGTCACAGAGTTGGACATGACTGAGCGACTGAACTGAATTGAAAGTGAAAGTCGTTCAGTTGTGTCCGACTTTTTGCGACCCCATGAACTATACATACAGCTCATGGAATTCTCCAGGGCAGCGTAATGGAAAGGCAATTAGTAGCCCTCCAATAAATATTTGTTGAAAGTATCTTTTTTTTTGTTGTTGTTGAGAATAATGGAAACGTTGAATATCTTGAAAATCAGGCTGTAAAAGTCTATTCTTTAGGTTGGAGATGGTGAACACCACTAATCCTTTTGGATAGGGGAGTATTATGACTTTACCATATTTAGGAAGAATTGGAATACTGGGGGGAAGATTAATCTAAGGGCACACCTCAGGATGGGTTATGATGAAGACGCAGAGAGGATGGGAAATGATAAAACAGTGACAGGCTAGCCAGAAACTTTGGAAATGAACAGGACAGGGCAGGTTTAAGGAATCTTAAAGGTCTTTTTCAAAAGAACACACCAACACACACACATTTACAGACACATACTACTATGATTAAGAAGAGAACCCAACAAGCCAGGGAAGATTGGTTCTGGCATGGAAAAAAGAGTTCAGTTTTGAATATGCTGACTCTGAGGTTGTGGTGGCTTAATCAAGTGAAATTATCCTTTGGATAGATGAGAACTTCAACCAGGGTTAGAACTGTATATCTAAGAAACCACTCTAAAACTATGCTAACTAGAACTATGGAAATAAAGTTCTTCAAGAAGACTTTTTAGCAAAAGGAGTAGAAATCCAAGCCCTGGGAAAAGGTGATAGTTCTGATGCCCAGGGAAAGGCAGGGGATGGGGAAGGTCAAGGCAGACGCGGGTGAGGGACAGGGCAGAGATGTAGGTATGTGATGCTGTGGCGCGGTAGCAACACGGGCATGATGGAAAGAGGAACTGTAGAGAAAGAGGAATAATCAGTGTTGTCAAGTATCTGGCACCTGCTGCTGCTGCTGCTAAGTCACTTCAGTTGTGTCTGACTCTGTGCAACCCCATAGACAGAAGCCCACCAGGCCCCGCCGTCCCTGGGATCCTCCAGGCAAGAACACTGGAGTGGGCTGCCATTTCCTTCTCCAATGCATGAAAGTGAAAAGTGAAAGTGAAGTCGCTCAGTCGTGTCCAACTCTAGCGACCCCATGGACTGCAGCCTACCAGGCTCCTCCATCCACGGGATTTTCCAGCCAAAAGTACTGGAGTGGGTTGCCATTTCCTCCTCCAATGCATCAAAGTGAAAAGTGAAACTGAAGTCACTCAGTCGTGTCCGACTTCTGGCGACCCCATCGACTGCAGCCTACTAGGCTCCCCTGTCCATGGGATTTTCCAGGCAAGAGTACTTGGTAGGTGCTTAATAACTATTTGTGGAGTAAATAAAATGCCTTAGAGAATCTGAGGAAAATGGGGACACAGAAAGAAGGCTGGAGATCTTTAGAATCTGGGGGAGATCAGTTTCATCTGGAGCATGGGTGGTAAGAAAATAAGGACAATGGGGATAAACCAGGTTCTGAGGTGATACAAAAAAGGTTAATTAAAATACAGCTTATTAAAACATGGAACCTTGTAACAATTCTTTAAACCTATAACCTAGATTATTCTTCCTGTTTTGGGGAATTCTGAAAGTTCCTTAACCTACCCCATCCTCCTTTTTAAAAGAGGAATGATATTTAGAGTTTAAAAATATTGCCAATATTCCTACTTCCAAATGTTTTCCCCCTTGTGCACTGTGTCTATTTAAAGAATGCACACCTGCATAAACCAGGAGATGCTGAAGAGTTTTTATTCAAATACTCTAGATACATTCAGATCAGTTGTTGAGAAAACAAAGATGTGTTTCCGGAGAGAAAGCACAAGCAAATTTGTTAATAAGAATCCATATATCCTTTCAAATTTTGGGGAAAAATTTCTGCATTAGTATTGTGACTATGTATACTTAGCAAATTGTCTCTGTCATGCTTTCTCCTAATTCCTGTTCACTTTGAAGAAGAACTTGGGCCATAGTAAATTTAATGATGTTATTGCTTTAATATTGTTTCTGAAAATTTAAGTTTTTTCTGTCAAATCAAACTCAGACATTCTGCAACTTGTTATTAAAAATGTAGGATATTCGTCAATTGTTTTTAGTTTCAAAATACATTTATGACATTTGAAGCACCTTATTTTACTACTTCTGATGACAGTCTCTGGAATACATTTTCTTGCTTTTAAATTCTTTAGAGTCTCTAAGCAGGTGTGTGTTACATAAGGTAAGGGAATAAAAAGAGAGTTTGAAACAAAAAGAGGATAAAACAAAAAACCATTCCATAACTTTAAAAGACAATTCATATTTTGAGTTACAATATTAGACAATGGTAAAGTTAAGATAATAGATGATGTCTCTCTGAATTGTAGTTCCTGATGGTATGAAACACAGGTACACTCTCACTTAAGCAGAACAGAATAAACATCTGGAATGATGGATTACTGGTGAACAGCATCCACAGTGGTTCCATTTCTCTGCTTATCAGGGAAGTGCCAAGAGTGAGGTCTTGGACAGGCCAGTGGCAATGCAGTGTGTGGGCCCACAGTCTGGCTCAGGTGCCAGTTCTGGGGCTGTGGGTACCCCTCTCGGTCCCCACCAGCCTCAGCCTGTCTTGCTCAGGACAAGAGCCCTCTCCCCAGGAGGAGGCAGATCCCCGTATAGGAATACAGTGCTACTTCCAAGCCCACTCAAGGCTCAGTGTCTGTGGTTCTGCTCCTGGTCTGGGGAAACGATACCACACTTGTTTATTATGGGAAACCTCTAGGAGAACACAAGGAAAAACAAGTTCAGTAACTAATCGGGAAATGTTCAGTATATTAATTTATATATACTGCTTATGAAATTTTACTCTGAAATAAAGATTAAAACTTTTAAGGAAGTGGAGCTAAATTAGTTAACATGTGAGGATTTTGTAGAAGTTTGGTTTACCTTTTACCGTAGGCATCCACGAGCCCCTCCCAGTAGTCACCGCCTGGCACTTTTTAAGCCTCAGAACTGGATCCCCAAACTTAAAACTTCCGTTTATAACAAGTTCTGTACTGCAGGAGACAGCTGCTCTTAAGGCTTTTTAAAAATGTTTTGGGATCAGTCCTTGAGGAGTTGTAGAATTAAAAAAAAAATATTAACTTTTCTTTCAAGCTACTTTACAAAGTGTTTAAAGAATATTTCTTCTATTATCATTTATTAACATTTATAATGCTAACTTTTAAATCTCAAGTTTGTGTCTGAGACACAAACGACATTAATATTAGACTAATATTATTATGTTGACACTAATATCTGTATCCTCAGAGTGAACAAACTGGGAAAGATCTATATACAGCTTGAATTCATGTAGTAACAGCTCTTCCTTACCATGTGTATGTGGAAAGTCCTTCATCCTTAATCTTAAGTAAGATGCATGAATAAAAGATATTTCAAGCTGTCTATAAATGTGGATTCTTCTGCATTTTTCTTACAGTTGAAAACTTGCTAGAAGTTGTTACATCTGATATACTATATGGTTATACTGGAAAAGAATGTTTTAATATCCAGGTTCTTATTTTATAAAAATAGTGTTCAGTATAATTGATCTTTCAGAAAACATACCCTCATGTACTTGATACAGCAAAATAAACCCAACAGTTAATAATTAAATGTGAACAGAATTGTGAAAATATTATCAAGAGTTCTAAGTTGTTGGTCTCTGGTCTGTGTTTTGATAGCTTTTCATGCTCTAGCTAGAGTTAGGGATATTTCTTCTTGTCCTTTGCTTTCTGTTACAGCTTTGTGATGTCAAAAATAAACACTAGGATTCTCAAGTTTTTAAAAAAAGTTTTAGATAATGGATATTGACTCACCACTTTCCATTCTGGATGATTCTGGTAAATTTCCTTCTTAATGGCAACGTAGGATTTCAGGTGAATGGTGGATTTTCCTTGACAAGGGAGCCAGTCTCCTGGAAAGGTCAGCCTGATTCTGATGGGAAAGGCTTCTGTACATGGTAATGATGCTTCTGAAATGACTTGCTTTAGATTTGATTAAATGCAAATCCTTTGGTGTCTGTTTCTCTACTATTTGCATCCCCAGTGTAGATTATATATGAAGGTACTTTTTCCCTCCCCAAGTAGATTTTTATTCAGTAACAATGAGTTTCCATTAGGAACAAACTCTCTTAAACATTTATTATGGAAACAAGGAATCTATTATTTGTTTTATGAATAGCAGTGGAATTTTCTATCCCTTTTACACAGAGTTCGGTTTTGAAAAATACTGTGTATGAAAAAAACATATTTCCCAGTAGGAAATATAGGTATTATACTGTTAATTTTGTAATTATGAATACATGATTTTTATAAACTAGGTATCTTTTAGATATAGATGGAACTCAGAAAGGAAGTTGTTTTTGTTTAGGAATAAAAAGAAAAATGAATGTCACTTTAATACAATGGGATAGCCTTTTTATTATATATAAAGCATAAATATATTATCTATATTAGAGATTTCTGAAACCTGGCAGTACTACAGAATCACTAGTGGAACTTGTTAAAAACACTTTTGCCCAACCCCACAGCCAATTCTAATTCAGAATCATTTGAACTAGGGCTCAGAGAGCTATATTTTGAAACAAATTTTTTGGGGTTCAAAAAAGATTTTTGTTTGTTTGTTTTTTGAATGCACACTTAACATGAAATCTTCTAGATCAAAATGTAAAGAAACCAAATTTGAGGTCTTTTCTGATATTTTCATTATTTATTTTTACCCACTATTTCAGCTTAACCTAATTTTGGTCTCCCAGTCCTGAACAAAGTTAGTTCCTGGTTGTTCTAGATTTGTACAGCACTTGGTGTTTCAAGACTTCCAGGCTTCCCTGGTGGCTCAGACAGTAAAGAATCTGCCTGCAATGAAGGAGACCAGTGTTTGATCCATGGGTCAGGAAGATACCCTGGAAGAGGCCTTGGCAACCCACTCCACTATTCTCGCCTGGAGAATCCCCGTGGACAGAGCAGCCTGGAGGGCTACTATCCACAGGGTTGCAAACAGTCGGACACAACTAAGCGATCAACACTTCAGGCCTTCAAATATAGCTGACAACAAGTGGTCCTCCAGCTCTGCGTCACATGATCATTTCAGACAGATGGAATCCAGACAGCAGTGGTTGTGTTTTAGTCAAAGTGTTCTGGACATCTTCTGAGGTCCTGGAGACTGGTTCAGAAGGTCAGTATAGTTGAAACTTATTTCATAATAAAAACAAAAAGTTATCTGCCCTTTATTCTCTCATTCTCTCATGAATGCCCAGAGGAGTTTTCTAGAAGCTACATGAACTGTGATACTGTAGCATATTGAATAGAGAAGCAGATAGAATCCAGCTGTTTTTCTGAAGCCAGCCAGTGAGGCCATTTGTAAAACTGTAAAACAGTGCTACGCTTTTCAATAAATTTGTTTGGGGTTTGGAAATCATAGCATTTTTTTTTATTAAAAGTTATTTATGTTGACATGTTATGGTTTATCACAACTATTTTATTTTATTTTTTTAAATTTTTTATTTTAACTTTAGTTTACTTTACAATACTCTATTGGTTTTGCCAAACACTGACATGAATTCACCACGAGTGTACATGCGTTCCCAAACATGAATCCCCTCCCACCTCCCACCCCATACCATCTCTCTGGGTCCTCTCCATACACCAGCCCCAAGCATCCTGCATCCTGCTATCACAACTATTTTAAATGAATAATAAATTTTAAATACTATTAGTTTTAATTTACAGTGTAATAAATATTGTGACTATAAGTCCTATAAAAAGCTGGTTGATGTCCTCAACAGTGTATAAAAAAGTAAGGGGTTCTGAGACTGAATAGCTTGAAAACTTTCCTCTGGAAGAACATCTGTAGTTCAAATGAATTTCTAGAATGTTCTAACTCACAATAGATTTGAGAACCTTGTGTCTGCATTTCTCTTACTGATAGAATACCATTTGTGGTATCCACATTTCTATGAGAAAACCAAAATGACAAAATTCATTTCAATTTTCCAGTTTCCTGCACCTGTTTACTCTTTTAAGCAAATGAGAAGACACAGGGAGAGGATAACCACATTGGTCCTAGAGCCTGTTATTTGGATTCTATTTTAAGCAGGAGTGCCCTGGTAGGCATCCAAATTCATTCTTGCTTACTCTTTGAAACAATAGCTCTATATTAAAATAAAATATAAAAATTTAAGCCACAGCAAATTCTCTAACATGTATATTCTTTGCAACACTGTAGTTTTAAAAGAGCTGGAACATTAGAAAACTTTCAAGTAGAATGGAACCTTTTACAAACATAGATACAGCACCCACTGCTGAAAGAAAAGAGCTCAGCCTCCTCAGCATGGCACTTCTATGGTCTGGCCCATCCTACCTTTCTTCCTGTCTCCTGTTTCTTCCCCCAGCACAGCCTCCACCCCAGTGCAGTGTGGGCCTTGACCACCTGCCTCAGAATTACCCGCAACACTCAATCAATGCAGTCTATCTTAGATTTACTGAATCTAGGATAAATCTGGCCATCCTGTCAGATAATCTGCATTGTACATTATAATTGTGGTTCTTAATACATACTGAAGATTAAGGCTTGCTCTAGCTAGAACTGACCACTCCCTGGTTTTTCAAGATTCAGCAGAAATGCTACCTTCTCCAGGCAATTTGCTTATATACTCATCAAGATGGATTCAGTGGCCCATTTCATGGTGCTTGCTTGAGTCTCTAATGGCACTGATTTCATGCTGCTTTCTATTCTGGACAATGGTTTTTGCATAGCCACCCCCATCCCCAGCCAGAATGCCTCTCCCTTCTGCTCTGAATTCTCTCTTAACTGTGTTTATGGTGCTGTGCACCTAGAAGTCCCCAGTGAGTGCCTGCCATGCTGAACCCTGCTACAGAATGCATCAGAGATGACAGTTACTGGGTAGAAGTAGCAATAAGAAATAGAGCATAGCAGAGGGAATTCCATTATTTTTCATGGTAGAGAAATGTTATCACAAGTACTGAGTTAGCCAGAAAGTTCATAAGATGTTGCAGAAGAATCTGGATGAAGTTTCTGGCCCACCCAATTATAACCTTTCTCTTTCCACAAACTGAACACAACTGAACACAACACCAAAGAGTTTGTAACCATCTTCCTGTAGGCTGCTCCTGCATCAGTAGCTCAAAGTCATGATGATTTTCTGTAAGAATTTTAATGTAGAAATGTCTACTACACTGCAGAAGTATTTCAGAGATTAGACATCATTAGGAGAGCTGAGATGCACTGAAGTTGAAAATTGATTTGCAATCGATACAGGCTTGAGCTTTAAAAGTATGCTGTAGTACACTTGCTGTATTTGCATAGAACTCCAGAATTGTTTACATAGAATTAGATACATTTAAAAAGAAATCCCCTGGAGAGGACAAGATGGCGGAGAAGTAGGTGGAAGTGGAGTACTTCTCTCTCCACTGGCACATCAGGAATACACCTTCAGACACAGAAGTGCATGCAGAACAACAGCTGAGAGTGGACAGGAGTACCTGACCAGAGGAAAAGAATATACAGAACCACGCAAAACTCAGTAGGATGAAGGAACTAGGGGGAAAAACAGTAGTGTTAGTGGGACTGGACCTGCCCTCCGAGAACTGAAGCAGGGATCCGATCCCTGCTTCAGGGCAATTGTCTGAGTCAGAGGAGAAACATTTAAGGCTGAGAGGGTAACGGCTGATCTGTGGCAGCCTAAATGGAATGAGAACCAGACAGTCCTCACAACAGCCATACATACCGTGGACAGGGATGCAGGTCCCCTGGAAGGCACAGTGGCTGGGAGCTAGAGTTTAGGGATTGTGGAGCAATCCCAGGGTGAGGGCTGCTGTTGACTGTGGAGAGATGAATTGGGAGGATTTGAGGGAGGAGGTTGTGGTGGGAATGCCTGTGGAGGAAAGCCAGGCAGCCATGGAAGCAAGGCGATACTGTTGAGTCATGCATAGCGGGTTGAGCCATCACCATAGCCTCTCTCTCCCCACACACCAGCATCAGCAGCTGAATAATAGAGAGGCTAGCCCATCAAATGCCTGATGCACTGAACTACAGAGCAGGACCCCAGCCAGGATGCTCCTTTAAGTGCCTGATGCACTGAACTACAGAGTAGGACCCCAGGCAAGGGAGCCCTCTAAGTGCTTGAATGGGTGGAGCTACAGAGAAAGACTGGCTAAAGAGGCCTTCTGATTGCCATCTACAAGAGGCTCAAAAAAGACTCTGAGAGGACCATAACTCCTGCAGCAGAAGCAGTCTGTGTCCTAGCACACTTGGTGCTGCCAGGGTCCCCACATCCCAAGCAGCTGCACCATCTTCATACTCAACTCTCACTAGGGCAGAGCTGCCACCAGCAAAAAAAAGTCTTGCATCTATGCGCTCAGGGTTGCTTCAGTAGTGTCCAATTCTTTGGGACCCTGTTGACTGTGACCCACCAGGCTTTTCTGTCAGGGAGGTGGGTTTTCCAGGCAAGCATACCAGAGCTTATTAGCCAATACTGGTTGCCATACCCTTCTAGAGCACTATATTTCCTGCTACCCTAGCCACCAACTACCCTGAGTACCTGGTGCTGCCAGAACCCCTGCAACCCAAGCAGTTGCACCACCTCCACACCTGGCCCTCACAGGGGCAAACCCAGTCCTCCAGAGCAGCCTCAGGAGCAAACCCAGTGCATGACCCACATGCAGAGGTGGATATAAAACCACAATTGAAACCAGGAGCAGTGTGGCTAAGGAAGAAGATCCAAAACCTTCCCACCAGCTGTGGAAGCTGCAGATTAAATCCACACAACCAACTAACCAGACTCTGTGTCTATGGAATATATAAAATGTTATTTAGAGCTCCCACAGAAGAAAACACACTACTTTTGATAGCTGTGGACACTGGAGGCAAGAACACATAGGAGTAGGACCAGATAGAATCTGAGCTGCCCCCACAGCAGGTCCAGAGATCAGCACAGTGTTGGAGGGCATCCTAGGGAGGTGAGGTGGACTGTGACTCCCAGTGAGGGAAAGGACTCTGATAGCAGTGACTCAAGAAAAACATTTATTATTCTTTTGTTTTGACTTGTTCTGTAGATTCTTTTGGATTTTTTTCTTTTTCTTCCTTTCCTCCCACTTTGTTGTAGTTGTTCATTTTATTGGCGCTAAAAAAGTCTAATTAAGCTTTTGAGCTTTTTTCCCCCTCAGTTATATTTTTTATTGTTGTTATAAACCTCTGCCACTTTTGCAGTTCTGTGGAGTTCTCCCCCCTTTTTTTCTTTTCTCTTTTTTAATTTNTTTTTCTATCTTTTCTCTTTTTTAATTAAAATTTTTACACCTATTATTTTTTCTACATTTATTCGTTTGTTTTTCCTCCTGCTGTTCTTTTCCCCTTTCAGTTAATCATTCATGTATATAAATCTTCTTTATCTACCTCTATTNACTTTTCATTGTTGTTATAAACCTCTGCCTCTACATTGGGATTTTGCAGTTATGTGGAATTTTCCCTTTCCCCCCTTTCTTCTTTCTTCTTCTGTTTTTTTTCTCTTTTTTAATTTTAAAAAACCTATTATTTTTTTCTACATTTATTCCTTTGTTTGCCTTCCCTACTGTTTTTTCCTCTTGTGGTTAATCTTTAATGTATATAAATCTTCTTCATCTACTTCTATTTACCTTTGCATGTCTAGTCTGTCTATTCTTTCTTTCTTTCCTTTCCTCTCAACATATTTGTTAGTTTTGTTTTCATTGCTTTAGTCCCCACTTGGCACCTTGCTCTAGTTTTGTTTTCCAGTTTGTGCTTTAGTCAGTTTAGTTCTTAATTGGTAAATGTAATTTTTGATTTCCTTTGTTTGCCTGGTCAATCTACTGTACTTTATTTTTGTGGACAGTCTTGACTTTGCTCATGGATGTATATGTATATTCCATTATTTTAATTATTATTTGTCTGATTTTGTAACTTCCATTTGTCTGGTTCATCTTTGTTTCTTGTTTCTGGATATTTGCTTAAATCTCACAATACAATAACAAACTACTTCTGGAATCTTCGTTCTTGACCAGAAGTCAAGCCCCGAGCCTTTGGAGTGGGAGCACTGACTCCAAGACCCTAGACTACCAGAGAACTAACCCTTAGTTCAGTTCAGTTCAGTCGCTCAGTCGTGTCCGACTCTGTGACCCCATGAATTGCAGCACGCCAGGCTTCCCTGTCCATCACCAACTCCCGGAGTTCACTCAGACTCGCATCCATTGAGTCAGTGATGCCATCCAGCCATCTCATCCGCTGTTGTCCCCTTCTCCTCCCACCCCCAATCCCTCCCAGCATCAGAGTCTTTTCCAATGAGTCAACTCTTCTCATGAGGTGGCCAAAGTACTGGAATTTCAGCTTCAGGATCATTCCCTCTAAAGAAATCCCAGGGCTGATCTCCTTCAGAACTCACATAAAGGAAACCATTTGACTATAAGACCCAGCATCACTCAACCATCAGTAGCACTCTGTGTAGGATGCCTCATCTAAACAACAAACAGAACAAAAAACAAACCAAATCATCAACAGACAGGATTACCACCTCACTCAGCCTTGCCCATCAGAGGAAAAACAAATAAACAAACAAAATCTCAGCACAAATCTCACTCTATATTAAGTTTACACAAACCACTGGACCAAACTTAGGAGGGCAGAAACCAAAAGGAAGAAAGAATTTAACCTTGAAGCCAGGGAAAAGGAGACCTCAAACACAATAAGTTAAAAAAAAATAATGAAAATCCAGAGAAATACTACACAAATGAAGGCGCAAACTAGAAACACAGAAGTCCAAATAAATGAAGAGGAAATAAGAAAACTACCTGAAAAAAAAACTCGTAATAATGATAGTAAAGATGATCAAAAACCTTGAAAACAAAATGGAGAAAATGCAAGAATCAATGAACCAAGACCTGAAAGAATTAAAGAATAAACATACAGAGACAAACAATACAATTACCGAAATTAAAAATACTCTAGAAGGAATCAATAGCAGAATATCTGAGGCAGAAGAACAAATCAGTGAGCTGGAAGATAAAATGGTGGAAATATCTTCTGAAGAGCAGAATGCAGTAAAAAGAATGAAAATAACTGAGGATAGTCTCAGAGACCTCTGGGACAATATCAAATGCACCAATATTCAAATTATAGGGGTCCCAGAAGAAGAAGACAAAAAGAAAGGGTATGAGAAAAATTTTGAAGAGTTGAACACTTCCCCAATATAGAAAAGGAAATTGTAAATCAAGTTCAAGACACACAAAGAGTCCCATTCAGGACAGACCCTCGAGAAAGAAGTCTTCTGATAAACTCTTCATAGAGAAGCCAAGATGCTAATCAAACTAACATAGACTAAACACAAAGAAAGAATATTAAAAGCAGCAAGTGAGAAGTAACAAGTAACATACAAGGGAAACCCCATATACTTAACAGCTGATCTTTCAGCAGAAACTCTGCAGACCAGAAGGGAATTGCAGGATATATTTAAAGTACTGAAAGGGAAAAATCTACAGCTAAAATTACTGTACCTGGCAAGGATCTCATTCAAAATTGATGGAGACATCAAAAGCTTTTCAGGCAAGCAAAAGTTAAGAGAATTCAGTACCACCAAACCATCTTTACAAAAAATGTTAAAGGGATTTATATAGTCAAGAAATATAAGACAAGAAAAAGATCTATAAAAACAAATGCCAAACAATCAATGAAATGGCAATAGGAACATATATATCAATAATTACTTTAAGTGTAAATGGATTAAATGCTCCAACCAAAAGACACAGACTGGCTGAATGGATACAGAAGCAGGACCCATATATATGCTGTCTGCAAGAAACTCATTTCAGACCTCAGAACACATATAGACTGAAATTGAGAGGATGGAAAAATACATTCTGTGCAAATGAGAGGCAAAATAAAGCTGGAGTAGCAATCCTCATATCAGATAAAATAGATTTTAAAATAAAGAAGACCTTAATAAATAAGGTTAAAATAAATATATCGTAAAATAAAATAAAGAGATAAGGAAGGACACTACATAATGATCAAGGGATCAATCCAAGAGGAAGACATAACAATGTAAATATCTATGCACCCAACATAGGAGCAACCTCAGCACATAAGACAAACACTAACAGACATGAAAGGAGAAACTGACAGTAACACAGTAATAGTATGAGAATTTAACACCCCACTCACACTGATGGGCAGATAATCAAAACAGAAAATTAATAAGGAAACACAAGTCTTAAATGATATATTAGATGAGATGGGTCTCACTGATATCTTTAGGACATTCCATCCAAATGCAGAATACGCCTTCTTCTCAAGTGCACATGGAACATTCTCCAGGATAGACAACATCTTGGGTCACAAATCAAACCTCAGTAAATTTAAGAAAGTGGAAGTCATATCAAGCCTCTTCTCTAACCACAATGCTATGAGGCTAAATATCAATTACAAGAAAAAAACTACAAAACACACAAACACATGGAGGTTAAACAACATGTTTCTAAACAACCAACAGGTTACTGAAGAAATCAAAAGGGAAATAAAAAAATTTCTAGAAACAAATGAAAATGAAAAGATGACAACTCAAAACCTATGTATGCAATGAAAACAGTTATAAGAGGGAAGTTTATAGCAATACAATCCTACCTCAAGAAACAACAACAACAACAAAAAACATAGAATAGACAACCTAACTTTACACCTAAAACAACTGGAAATAGGAGAACAAAAACCCCCCAAAATTGGTAGAAGGAAAGAAATCTTAAAGATCTGAGCAAAAATAAATGAAAAAGAAATGAAAGAAACAAGAGTAAAGATTCAGTTCAGTTCAGTTCAGTCACTCAGTCGTGTCCGACTCTTTGCAACCCCATGAATTGCAGCACGTCAGGCCTCCCTGTCCACCACCAACTCCCGGAGTTCACTCAGACTCACGTCCATCGAGTCAGTGATGCCATCCAGCCATCTTATCCTCTGCTGTCCCTTTCTCCTCCTGCCCCCAATCCCTCCCAGCATCAGAGTCTTCCAATGAGTCAACTCTTCACATGAGGTGGCCAAAGTACAGGAGTTTCAGCTTTAGCATCATTCCTTCCAAAGAAATCCCAGGGCTGATCTCCTTTAGAATGGACTGCTTGGATCTCCTTGCAGTCCATGGGACTCTCAAGAGTCTTCTCCAACACCACAGTCCAAAAGCATCAATTCTTTGGTGCTCAGCTATCTTCACAGTCCAACTCTCACATCTATACAGGACCACTGGAAAAACCATAGCCTTGACTAGATGGAC
>SJYQ01000206.1:193437-207865 GCA_006410935.1 Redunca redunca | reverse complement strand
AGTCCCCCAAAATAAAGTCTGACACTGTTACTACTGTTCTCCATCTATTTCCCATGAAGTGATGGGACCAGATGCCATGATCTTCGTTTTCTAAATGCTGAGCTTTAAGGCAACTTTTTCACTCTCCTCTTTCACTTTCATCAAGAGGCTCTTTAGTTCTTCTTCAATTTCTGCCATAAGGGTGGTGTCATCTGCATATCTGAGGTTATTGATATTTCTCCCAGCAATCCTGATTCCAGCTTGTGCTTCTTCCAGCCCTGTGTACTCATGATGTACTCTGGATATAAGTTAAATAAGCAGGGTGACAATACACAGCCTTGATGTACTCCTTTTCCTATTTGGAACCAGTTCTATGTCCAGTTCTAACTGTTGCTTCCAGTTTCTCAAGAGGCAAGTCAGGTGGTCTGGTATTCCCATCTCTTTCAGAGTAAAGATTAATAAAACTAAAAGCTCGTTCTCTGAGACAACAAACAAAATTGACAAGCTTTTATTCAGACTCATCAAGAAAAAAAGAGAGAATAATAAAATCAACAAAATTAGAAATGAAGAAGGAGAGGTTACAACAAATAATGCATAAATACAAAAGAGTATAAGAGACTATTATGAACAAATATATGGTAATTAAATGTATAATTTGAAAGAAATGGACAGATTCTTGGAAAAGTTCAATCTTCCAAGAGTGAACCAGGAAGACATAGACATTATGAACAACCCAATAAAGCACTGAAATTGAAGCTGTGATCAAAAATCTCCCAATAAACAAAAGCCCAGGACTAGGTGACTTCACAGGAGAATTCTATCAAACATTTACAAAGAGTTAATGCCTATCCTTTTAAAACTCTTTCAAAAAATTGCAGAGGAAGGAATACTTCCAAACTCATATGAGGCCACCATCACTCTGATACCAAAACCAGACAAAGACAACACACAAAAAGAAAACTACAGGCCAATTTCTCTGATGAACATAGATGCAAAATCCTCAACAAAATTTTAACAAACAGAATTCAGCAACACATCAAAAAGCTCATACAGCACGATCAAGTTGGGTTTATTCCAGGAATGCAAGGATTCTTCAATATATGCAAATCAATCAATGTGATACACCAGTTTAACAAATTGAAAGATAAAAACCATATGACAATCTCAATAGATGCAGAAAAACCTTTGACAAAATTCAACACCCATTTAAGATTAAAACTCTTCAAAAAATGAGCATAGAAGGAGCCTACCTCAACACAGTAAAGGCCATATATGATAAGCCTACAGCAAACATTATTCTCAATGATGAAAAATTGAAGGCATTACCCTTTTAATCAGGAACAAGACAAAGGTGTCCACTTTCACCACTATTATTCAATATAGTCCTGGAAGAAGTAGCTACAACAATCAGAGAAGAAAAAGGAATAAAAGGAATCCAGATCAGAAAAGAAGAAGTAAAGCTCTCACTGTTTGCAGATGACATGATATTGTACATAGAAAACTCTAAGGATAGTATAAAAAAATTACTAGAGCTAATCAGTGAATTTAGCAAAATCACAGGGTACAAAATCAATACACAGAAATCACTTGCATTTCTATATAGTAACAATTAAAAATAAGAAAGAGAAATTAAGGAATCAACCCCATTCACCATTGTAACATAAAGCATTAAATATTTGGAATAAACTTACCTAAAGGGACAAAAGAACTGTATACAGAAAATTATAAGACACTAATGAAAGGAATCAAAGATGACATAAACAGATGGAGAGATATTCCATGTTCCTGGCTAGAAAGAATCAATATTGTGAAAATGACTATACTACCAAATGCAATCTACAGATTTAATGTGATCCCTATGGCATTTTTCACAGAACTAGAACAAAAAATTTCACAGTTCATATGGAAACACAAAAAAAACTCCAAATAGACAAGCAGTCTTGAGAAAGAAGAATGGAGCTGGAGGAATCAACCTTCTTGACTTCAGACTATCAGTATGGTTGTGGCACTAAAACAGAAATATAGACCAACGGAACATGAAAGAAAGTCAGAAATAAAGCCAAGCATTTATGGGTACCTTAATTTTGACAAAGGAGGCAAGAATATACAATGGGACAAAGACAGCCTCTTAAATAAACAGTCCTGGGAAAACTGGACAGCTACATGTAAAAGAATGAAATTAGAACACTTCCTAACACCATACACAAAGATAAACTCAAAATGAATTAAAGACCTAAATGTAAGACCAGAAACTATAAAACTCTTAGAGAAAAATATAGGCAGAACACTTGATAACATAAATCAAAGTAAGATCCTCTATTAGCCACCTCCTAGAGTAACGGAAATAAAAAGAGTAAACAAATGGGACCTGATTAAACTTAAAAGCTTCTGCACAGCAAAGGAAACAGCCTTCATAATGGGAGAAAATAATAGCAAATGAGACAACTGACAAAGGATTAATTTCCAAAATATACAAGCAGCTCATACAACTCAATGCCAGAAAAACAAACAACCCAATCAAAAAGTGGGAAAAAGACCTAAACAGACATTTCTCCAAAGAAGACATACAGATGTCTAACAAACACTTGAAAAGATGCTCAACATTGCTCACTATTAGAGAAATGCAAATCAAAACCACAATGAGATATTTCCTCACACCGTCAGAATGGCCATCATCAAAAGTCTACAAACAATAAATGCTGGAGAGGGTGTGTAGAAAAGGAACACTCTTGCACTGTTGGTGGGAATGTGAATTGATACTGCTACTATGGAAGGTGGTATGGAGATTCATTAAAAAAACTAGGAATAAAATCACCATATGACCCAGCAATCCCACTCCTAGGCATATACCCCAAGGAGACCAAAATTGAAAAAGACACATGTATCCTATTGTTCATTGCCACACTGTTTTCAATAGCTAAAACATGGAAACAACCTAGATGTCTATTGACAGATAAATGGATAAAGAAGTTGTGGTACATATACACAAGGGAATATTACTCAGCCATAAAAAGGAATGCATTTGAGTCAGTTCTGATGAGGTGGATGAACCTAAAACCAATTATACATAGTGAAGTGAGTCAGAAAGAGAAAGATAAATATTGTATTCTAACGCATATATACAGAATCTAGAAAAATGGTACTGAAGAATTTATTTACAGGGCAGCAATGGAGAAACAGACATAGAGAATAGACTTATGGACATTGGGAGGGGTAGAGGAGGGTGAGATGTATGGAAAGAGTAACATGGAAACTTACACTCAGTTCAGTTCAGTTCAGTTCAGTCGCTCAGTCATGTCTGACTCTTTGCGACCCCATGTGTCACAGCACACCAGGCCTCCCTGTCCATCACCATCTCCCGGAGTTCACTCAGACTCATGTCCATTGAGTCAGTGATGCCATCCAGCCATCTTATCCTCTGTCATCCCCTTCTCCTCCTGCCCCCAATCTCTCCCAGCATCAGAGTCTTTTCCAATGATTCAACTCTTCGCATGAGGTGGCCAACGTACTGGAGTTTCAGCTTTAGCATCATTCCTTCCAAAGAAATCCCAGGGCTGATCTCCTTCAGAATGGACTGGTTGGATCTCCTTGCAGTCCAAGGGACTCTCAAGAATCTTCTCCAACACCACAGTTCGAAAGCATCAGTTCTTCAGCGCTCAGCCTTCTTCACAGTCCAACTCTCACATCCATACATGACCATAGGAAAAACCATAGCCTTGACTAGACGGACCTTAGTCAGCGAAGTAATGTCTCTGCTTTTGAATATGCTATCTAGGTTGGTCATGGAGAAGGCAATGGCAACCCACTCCAGTACTCTTGCCTGGAAAATCCCATGGACGGAGGAGCCTGGTGGGCTGTGGTCCACTGGGTCGCTACGAGTCGGGCACCACTGAGCGACTTCACTTTCACTTTTCACTTTCATGCATTGGAGAAAGAAACGGCAACCCACTCCAGTGTTCTTGCCTGGAGAATCCCAGGGAAGGGGGAGCCTGGTAGAATTCCGTCTATGGGGTCGCACAGAGTCGGACACGACTGAAGTGACTTAGCAGCAGGTTGGTCATAACTTTTCTTCCACGGAGTAAGCGTCTGTTTGCTGTACATCTCAGGAAACTCAAACAGCGGCTCTGTATCAATCTAGAGAGGTGGGATGGGGCGGGAGATGGGAGGGAAGTTCAAAAGGGAGAGGATATATGTATACCTGTGGCTGTGAGGTTTGACAGAAAATTCTGTAAAGCAATTATCCTTCAATTAAAAAATTAATTAAAAAAAAAAGAAATCCCCAACTGTCAGTTTTCTTATTCCAAGGAAACAAGTCTTCTGCACATGTGAGTGGATGGTTGTTGCAGATGGATGTGGGTTTTGCCTGTGTTTACTTCAGTTGCTGGTGGGTTCAGAAACACGGCACATGCCCTGTCATGCAGGTTGTTGGGTTGAAGTAAGGTCTGCTTATGGTCTGGAGCAGCCCATTCAGAAGGAAGGGAAAAACAAGGGTAAGTTTAGGTAGAATAAACACAAACCAACATAACGCAGGTACCATGAGTATTTGTCTCCTTTATCTTGTATGGGGAACACCCATCAGATACTCCCAACCACAACGTTTCTGAATCAGCTTCCCTGTTCTTTCCAGGACTGGGCACTTGCTGCATGAGTTGGGTAGCTTCTGACAACCTGGCAGGGGCTTCACTGACTAATGTGCTGTAAGGTGGTCAGGGTTGAGGTGAGGGTGCCGAGGGCAAGTGGGAGGGACGCCAGAGCAGGCCTGCCAAGGTGGGAAGCTTGGCACACTCTGCTCCAAGCCTTTCTTATTTCCATGTCTGTTTATGAGTGAGGGCTGCAGGGAGAAGTTAAGGCCACCTGGTGGTTTGAGCCCCACTGCACAGTACACAGGGGCTCAGGGGCATGCTTACTTTAGGTGAAGAAGGAAAGGAAAAGGATTCTATGGGGAGGCAGAGGTGAAACGTGCTAGTATCATGTGAGCTGCCTCTTAAATGGAGAAAAGAATGGGCATCATGACATAGTAAATATATACTTGGCATCTGCCCTTGATTCTTGACACAGAGCTTCTAAAATCTTTGTGATTTCCTCAGTGTTCGGGGTGCTAGGAGCATCTTTTTTTTTCTTTTATTTATAAGCCCAGCAAATTTTCTTTCTAATATTTGGTCTTTGATCCTGGTTCCTGGCACAGAACTTTTAAATCCCTTAGAGTTTTCTGGATGCTGAGTGTCCTTTTTTCTAAGGAAGAGACACTTGGTGGGCTCTTGGATAACTTCAGAATGGGTGCTGGTCATCAGAAAGACCAATCCACGGGTGAAAACTTGGAACTTTCAGCCTTACTCTTCATCTTCTAGGGAGGGGAGAGGAGCTGCTGACTGATCGTGTGATGAAGCTTCCATAAAAACCCCTGAACTACAGGGTCCAGAAAGCCTAAGGGTTGTGAACATATTAAGGTGTTTGGAGGGTGGTGCCTCAAAGATGTGTGAACTTCCTTCTTCTTGCTCTGTGCATCTCTTCCTTTTGGGTGTTCCCAAGCTGAATCCTTTACAATAAATGATAGTAAGTGATAGTAAGTAAACTATTTCCCTGGGTTCTAGGAGACATTCTAGCAAATTATTAAATCCAAGAAGGGGTCATAGTAACTCCTCATTTATTACCTGTTGGTCAGATGTACAGGTGACATCCTGGGACTTGTGATGGCCCTCTGAAGTGAGGGCAGTCTAATGAGACTGAGCTCCTAACCTGCGGAGTCTGCACGAACTCCAGGAAGTTAGTGTCAAAACTGAATGAAACTCTAGGACACCCAGTTGGTGTCTGCCAAAATTTGGAGAATTGCTTGGTATCTGAAAACCCGCATATCTTGTGTCAGAAGTGTTGTGAGTAGAGAAAGGAGTTGTTTTTCGTTGCTGTTTAGTCACAAAGTTGTGTGTAATTCTTTGCCACTCCATGGACTGCAGCATGCCAGGCTTCCCTGTCCTTCACTATCTTCAGAATATGCTCAAACTCATGTCCATTATGATCCACACAGTCAAAGGCTTTGGCATCAGTAATACAGAAGTAGATATTTTTCTGGAACTCTCTTGCTTTTTCTATGATCCAATGGATGTTGGAAATTTGATTTCTGGTTCCTCTGCATTTTCTTTTTATTTATTTATTTTATTTTCTTACTTTACAATACTGTATTGGTTTTGCCATACATTGACATGAATCCACCACAGGTGTACATGAGTTCCCAACCCTGAACCCCCCTCCCACTGCCCTCCCCATATCATCTCTCTGGGTCATCCCAGTGCACCAGCCCCAAGCATCCTGTATCTTGTATTGAACCTAGACTAGAGATTTGTTTCTTACATGACAGTATACATGCTTCAATGCCATTCTCCCAATCCAATTTGAACATCCAGAAGTTCATGATTCACATACTGCTGGAGCCTCGCTTGGAGAATTTTGAGCATTACTTTGCTAGCATGTGAGATGAGTGCAATTGTGTGGTAGTTTGAACATTCTTTGGCATTGCCTTTCTTTGGGGTTGGAATGAAAACTGACATTTTCCAGTCCTGTGGCCACTGCTGAGTTTTGCAAATTCACTGCCATATTGAGTGCAGCACTTTCATAGCATCATCTTTTAGGATTTGAAATAGCTCAACTGGAATTCTACCACTTCCACTAGCTTTGTTCATCATGATGCTTCCTGAAGCCCACTTGACTTTGCATTCCAGGATGTCTGGCTCTGGGTGAGTGATCACAACATCATGGTTATCTGGGTCATTAAGATCTTTTTTTTTGTAAATTCTGTGTATTCTTGCCACATTTTCTTAACATCCTATGCTTCTGTTAGGTTCATACCATTTCTGTCCTTTATTATGCCCATTTTGCATGAAATGTTCCCTTGGTATCTTTAATTTTCTTGAAGATATCTCTAGTCTTTCCCATTCTATTGTCTTCCTCTATTTCTTTGCATTGATCACAGAGGAAGGCTTTCTTACCTCTCCTTGCTCTTCTTTGGAACTCTGCATTCAGATGGATATATCTTTCCTTTTCTCCTTTGTGTTTAGCTTCTTTTCTCAGCTATTTGTAAGGCCTCCTCAGGCAACTATTTTGCCTTATTGCATTTCTTTTCCTTGGGTATGGTCTTGATCACCACTTCCTGTATAATGTCATGAATCTTGGCCCATATTTCTTCAGGCACTCTCTCTATCAAATCTAATCCCTTGAATCTGTTTGCCACTTCTACTGTAAAATAGTAAGGGATTTGATTTAGGTCAAACCCGAATGGTCTAGTGGTTTTCCCTACTTTCTTCAATTTAAGTCTGAATTTGGCAATAAGGAGTTCATAATCTGAGCCACAGTCAGCTCCCGGTCTTGTTTTTGCTGACTGTATAGAGTTTCTCCATCTTTGGCTGCAAAGAATATAAGTCTGATTTTGATATTGACCATCTGGTGATGTCCATGTGTAGAGTCATCTCTTGTGTTGTTGGAAGAGGGTATTTGCTATGACAAGTGCATTCTTTTGGCAAAGCTCTGTTAGCTTTTTCCCTGCTTCATTTTGTACTCCAAGGCCAAACTTGCCTGTTACTCCAGGTATCTCTTGACTTTCTACTTTTGCATTCCAGGTCCCTATGAGGAAAGGGACATCTTTTTTTTGGTGTTAGTTCTAGAAGGTCTTGTAGGTCATCATAGAACCGTTCAATTTCAGCTTCTTCAGCATTATTGGTTGGGGAATAGACTTGGATTACTGTGATATCGAATGGTGTATCCTGGAAACAAACAGAGATAATTCTGGCATTTTTGAGGTTGCACCCAAGTACTGCATTTTGGACCGTTTTGTCGACTATGAGAGGTACTCCATTTCTTCTAAGGGATTCTTGCCCACGGTAGTAAATATAATGGTCATCTGAATTAAGCTCATTTATTCCAGTCCATTTTAGTTCACTGATTCCTAAAATGTCCATGTTCACTCTTGCCATCTCGTATTTGGCCACTTCCAATTTACCTTGATTCATGGACCTAACATTTCAGGTTCATATGCAATATTCTTTACAGCATCAGACTTTAATTCCATCACCAGTCACATCCACAATTGGGAGTTGTTTTCACTTTGGCTCCATCTCTTCATTCTTTCTGGAGTCATTTCTCTTCTCCAGTAGCATATTGGGCATCTACATACCTGGGGAATTCATCTTTCAGTGTCATATCTTTTTGCCTTTTCATAATGTTCATGGAGTTCTCAAAGCAAGAATACTGAAGTGTTTTGCCATTTCCTTCTCCAGTGTACCACATTTTGTCAGAACTCTCCACCATGCCCTGTCCATCTTGTGTGGCCCTACATGGCATGGCTCATAGTTTCATTGAGTTAGACAAGGGTGTGGAAAATTCTTCAAGAGATTGGAATACCAGACCACCTTACCAGCCTCCTGAGAAACCTGTAGGCAGGTCAAGAAGCAACAGTTAGGACCAGACATGAACAACAGACTGGTTCCAAATTGAGAAAGAAGTATGTCAAGGCTGTATATTGTCATCCTGCTTATTTGGCTTATATGCAGAGTACATCATGTGAAATGCTGGGCTGGATGAAGCATAAGCTGGAATCAAGATTGAAGGGAGAAATATCAGTAACCTCAGATATGCAGATGACACCACCCATATGGCAGAAAGTGAAGAGGAAATAAAGAGCCTCTTGATGAAAGTGAAAGAGGAGAGTGAAAACCTGGCTTAAAACTTAACATTCAGAAAGCAAAGATCATGACATCTGGTCTCATCACTTCATGGCAAATAGGTGGGGAACGATGGAAACAATGTCAGACTTTATTTTTTTGGGCTCCAAAATCACTGCAGATGGTGACTTCAGTCATAAGAGATGTTTGCTCCTTGGAAGAAAAGCTATGACCAACCTAGGCAGTATATTAAAAAACAGAGACATTACTTTGCCAACAAAAGGTCCATCTAGTCAAAGCTATGGTTTTTCCCAGTAGTCATGTATAGATATGAGAGTTGGACCATAAAGAAAGCTGAGAGCTAAAGAACTGATGCTTTTGAACTGTGATGTTGGAGAAGACTCTTGAAAGTTCTTTGGACTTCAAGGAGATCAAACCAGTCAGTTCCAAAGGAGACCAGTCCCGAATATTCGTTGGAAGGACTGATGTTGAAGCTGAAACTCCCAATACTTTGGCCACCTGATGTGAAGAACTGACTCACTGGAAAAGACCTTGATGCTGGGTAAGATTGAGTAAGCTCTGGGAGTTGGTGATGGACAGGGAAGCCTGGCATGCTGCAGTCCATGGGGTCATAAAAAGTCAGACATAACAGAGCGACTGAACTGAACTGAGCTGGAAAAGATCTTAGGCACAGAGAGGGCAGGGGAGGTGCTGGCAAGGCCACTTAAAGCCAGGTAAATTGTCATTCAGAGGGACCTGCCTAGGGTTTGCAGTGGAGACCTGCAACTTCTCATCCAATCCTTCTACATGTGACCAGTTTCTGGCCACAGGCTTTCCTTCAAATGTGAAAACAACAGTTTTGCAAATACTCTGGCATTGGGTGTAAGGAAGGTCAGTTGAGAAATGAATTGTGGATGATAGGCTGTTTTTGTTGGAAGGGTCACTGGAGATCAGTGGCCACATATCCTTAGTTTTCATGGGAGAAAAACACAGTCCTAGACTTGTGGGGTCAGAGTAAACCACTTCCCTGGAAAATGATTAAATCACCCCTGGTTGTTTGTCTGGTAGAGCAGGCACACTGGCGTTATAGACATGAGGGGTCTGCCAGACCCTTAGGGCTGCTTTGGCAGCAGGACACACGCTAGGGCAGATTGACTGGAGACAGGGAAGAGGAGCAATGAGAGTGCCTAAGGACGCCTTCAGGATGCAGTTATTTTATTTCTCAGGTGACACTATTCTGCATCACCACTGGATCCTCCAGGAAGCAGTGAGACCACTGAGAGGCTCTCTTTAGGACAGGGAGGTGATGGTTATTTGCTGAGCAGTGCATAGGGAGTGAAGAGGGTCTTGGACCTTTAGTCTTACATTTATAGAACCTAATCAACTTCCTGAGGTTGTTACCAGAATCCATTAGTGAGAGGCTTTTAGGGATTGGGGAAATGCTGAGCGGGGTGATCTGGTGGTGCTGAAGGTGAACACCTCTGCCCCACCATGCCCCTCAAACCTTTTTATTTGATGAAAGAGGACACCTCTGCGTCCCTCAGCCATGGCATCTGAGGGAGAAGAAGCAATGATAAAAGGATGGAAATAAGCCCTCTTCTCAACCAGGATTTTAGCATCATAAGGCTCCTATATATTGAGGTTCCTGAAAGTGACAGTGGTCTTTAAGTACAATATGTGCTTTACTTGGGTGTCATGGACACTAGGTTTTTGCTTTGTAGGACAAACCTGGAATTGCGGCCATTTCTCCAAAAAAGAATGTTTGTTTTACTAATATCAAATTTACATTCTACTGCTGTTTCTGTGCTTTGTGTGGACATGGTATGTTAAACTTTCAGGCTTATCACAGCCCAGTCTATTTGAAGACATTCTGAATGACATTTATATTCAGTATGCATGGTACTAACTGGGTGTATCATCTGGTGACTCTCTGCCCACGTTTGCCTGGGACATTCCTCAATTACTCTTGTCATAGTGTCTTGTCTGGTTAGTGTCCCCTTTCATTCTCAAGAGAGTTTCAGTATGGAGGATCAGATTCTGTGGTCACATTGCGTTTAGCTGCATTGGGGTGGCAGGCTAAACTGTCTTGCCAAGTGAGCCGGTTACAGGGAAACAGGCAGGGATGAAAAGTGATAGCTGCTGCTCAAACATCGGGGACTGAGAGGTGCCACTCAATTTCAGAGATGAAACCAGAAAACGTAAAAGTTTTAGAATCCATAAGATAAAGAACTTGTATAAGATTTGTGTCTTGAATGTTCATTTTCCCAAGCTGCTAACTTTTTCCTCTAGCAAGGAGTACAAATCCAGTCTCTTCAGTCCTTCAATGGATCACTTGCTGTGTATGAAGAAACCATAAAATCCATCCCCTTAAGGGGCTCATGGTTTAGTGGGGAAGATAGGAAAGAAATGAATGATTAGCATGCAGTGTGATGAGCTATTTGGAGATTACTATGTCTGCCCACAAAGTGTTTATAGTATAGTGTAGTGTTCCAGCGCCATTTTAAAATTCATGACTGTGTTAAATATTAAAAATCTTCTCTTCCTGAAGATTCAGAAAGTGGCAAGTTCCTCCTTATTTCTCCCCACACTTTCTTATTCCTCTACTTTTCTTCTTCTCCTCCTCCACTTTCTTCTTAGAGGAAAGAAATAATTCTATTCAAATTAAGGCAATTCAAAGAAGAGCATAGTGCTCTAATAATGGCACAAAATGCCTATTGGTGTCCCAGACAGGGTGTTCAGAAACCAAGAAGGCCCCTTAGAGAAGGAAGCATTTGTGTTGAATCTGAAAAATGTATGTATGTGTGTGCATGTGTGTGTGGGAATATAGTGAAGAGTTCTCTATTTACCCATTTTTTTCTTTTTTAAATTTTTAAAATATAAATTTATTTATTTTTTTGGAAGCTAATTACTTTACAATATTGTATTAGTTTTGTCATACATCAACATGAATCCACCACGGGTGTACACGTGTTCCCCATCCTGAACCCCCTCTCCCCCCTCCTTCCCCATACCATCCTACAGATAATCATCATTGTTAGTTTCTTGTTTTGTTTCTTTTCCAGGGTTCTTTATGCATTTACTAGTAAGTACAAATATAAACTCTTACCTGGCTCCCAGCTTCCACGAAAAGTTAGCATGCTATACACACTATTTTCCCAACTTCTAATTTTTGCTTCTTAATTGTCTTGAGATTATTGTTTTAAATTTCTACATAATACTCTTCTGCATGAATGTGCCACCATTCATTTGGTTTCCTATTAATAAACATTTGATTTGTTTCCAATTTTCTATTCAGTTCAGTTCAGTTCAGTCGCTCAGTCGTGTCTGACTCTTTGCGATCCCATGAATCGCAGCAGACCAGGCCTCCCTGTCCATCACCATCTCCCGGAGTTCACTCAGACCCACGTCCATCAAGTCCGTGACGCCATCCAGCCATCTCATCCTGGGTCGTCCCCTTCTCCTTCCCCCAATCTCTCCCAGCATCAGAGTCTTTTCCAATGAGTTAACTCTTTGCATCAGGTGTCCAAAGTACTGGAGCTTCAGCTTTAGCATCATTCCTTCCAAATATTGTTATGATAGATAATCTTGGACATCCATAATTTCATCTGCATGCAAGTACATCTATAGAGTAGATTCTCAAAGCGGAATGGCTGGGTTACAGGTAATGTGGATTTATTTATTTAAAGTTTTATTTCTATTAAATTTTTTCCAGTTTTATTAAAATAGAATTTGCATATTATGTTTTATTTTATTTTTTAAAAATTACTTATTTTAATTGGAGGCTAATTACTTTACAATATTGTATTGGTTTTGCCATGAAAGTGAAAGTGAAGTCACTCAGTCGTGTCCGACTCTTTGAGACCCCATGGACTGTAGCCTATCAGGCTCCTCCGTTCATGGGATTTTCCAGGCAAGAGTGCTGGAGTGGATTGCCATTTCCTTCTCCAGGGGATCTTCCCAATCCAGGAATCAAACCCGGCGCATTGCAGGCAGATGCTTTACTGTCTGAGCCACCAGGGAAGCCATTGACATGCATCCACCATGGGTGTACATCTTGAAGCCCCCTCCCACCTCCCTCCCAATAATCATCCTTCTGGGTCAGCCCAGTGCACCAGCCCAGAGCACCCTGTATCATGCATCGAACCTGGACTGACGATTCATTTCACATATGATAATATACATGTTTCAATGCCATTCTCCCAAATCATCCCACCTTCTCCCTCTCCCAGAGTCCAAAAGACTGGTCTATACTTCTGTGTCTCTTTTGCTGGCTTGCATACAGGGTTATCATTACCATCTTTCTAAATTCCATATATATGTGTTAGTATTCTGTATTGGTGTTTTTCTTTCTGGCTTACTTCACTCTGTATAATAGGCTCCAGTTTCATCCACCTCATTAGAACTGATTCAAATGTATCCTTTTTAATGGCTGAGTAATACTCCATTGTGTACCACAGATTTCTTATCCATTCATCTGCTGATGGACATCTAGGTTGTTTCCATGTTCTGGCTATTATAAACAGTGCTGCGATGAACATTGGGGTACATGTGTCTCTTTCAGTTCTGGTTTCCTTGGTGTGTATGCCCAGCAGTGGAATTGCTAGGTCATAACACAGTTCTATTTCCAGTTTTTAAAGAAATCTCCACACTGTTCTCCATAGTGGCTGTACTAGTTTGCATTCCCAGCAACAGTGTAAGAAGATTCCCTTTTCTCCACACCCTCTCCAGTATTTATTGCTTGTAGACTTTTGGATAGCAGCCATTCTGACTGGTGTGAAATGGTACCTCATTGTGGTTTTGATTTGCATTTCTCTGATAATGAGTGATGTTGAGCATCTTTTCATGTGTCTGTTAGACACTGGAAAAATGTCTGTTTAGTTCTCTGGCCCATTTTATTTTTAATTTTTATTTTTACTTTATTTTGCTTTACAATACTGTATTGGTTTTGCCATACATTGACATGAATCAGCCACAGGTGTACATGAGTTCCCAATCCTGAACGCCCCTCCCACCTCCCTCCCCATATCATCTCTCTGGATCATCCCTGTGCACCAGCCCCAAGCATCCTGTGTCCTGTATCGAACATAGACTGGCGATTCGTTTCTTACTTGATAGTATACATGTTTCAATGCCATTCTCCCAAATCATCCCACACTCTCCCTCTCCCACAGAGTCTAAAAGTCCATTCTATACATCTGTGTCTCTTTTGCTGGCTTGCATACAGGGTTATCATTACCATCTTTCTAAATTCCATATATATGTGTTAGTATACTGTATTGGTGTTTTTCTTTCTGGCTTACTTCACTCTGTATGATCGGCTCCAGTTTCATCCATCTCATTAGAACTGATTCAAATGTATTCTTTTTAATGGCTGAGTAATACTCCATTGTGTACCACAGATTTCTTATCCATTCATCTGCTGATGGACATTTAGGTTGTTTCCATGTTCTGGCTATTATAAACAGTGCTGCGATGAACATTGGGGTGCATGTGTCTCTTTCAGTTCTGGTTTCCTCAGTGTGTATGCCCAGCAGTGGGATTGCTGGGTCACAAGGCAGTTCTATTTGCATTTTTTTAAGGAATCTCCATACTGTTCTCAATAGTGGCTGTACTAGTTTGCATTCCCACCAACAGTGTAAGAGGGTTCCCTTTTCTCCACACCCTCTCCAGCATTTATTGCTTGTAGACTTTTGGATCGCTGCCATTCTGACTGGTGTGAAATGGTGCCTCATTGTGGTTTTGATTTGCATTTCTCTGATAATGAGTGATGTTGAGCATCTTTTCATGTGTTTGTTAGCCAT
>SJYQ01000206.1:146043-193171 GCA_006410935.1 Redunca redunca | reverse complement strand
AGGAATGCAAGGGATTTCTGTGTGTTGATTTTATATCCTGCAACTTGACTATATTCGTTGATTAGCTCTAGTAATTTTCTGGTGGAGTCTTTGGGTTTTCTATGTAGAGGATCATGTCATCTGCAAACAGTGAGAGTTTTACTTCTTCTTTTCCAATTTGGATTCCTTTTCTTTCTTTTTCTGCTCTGATTGCTGTGGCCAAAACTTCCAAAACTATGTTGAATAGTAGCGGTGAGAGTGGGCACCCTTGTCTTGTTCCTGACTTTAGGGGAAATGCTTTCAATTTTTCACCATTGAGGATAATGTTTGTTGTGGGTTTGTCATATATAGCTTTTATTATGCTGAGGTATGTTCCTTCTATTCCTGCTTTCTGGAGGGGTTTTTTTTTTTTATCATAAATGGATGTTGAATTTTGTCAAAGCCTCTCTCTGCATTGATTGAGATAATCATATGGTTTTTATTTTTCAATTTGTTTATGTGGTGTATCACATTGATTGATTTATGAATGTTGAAGAATCCTTGCATCCTGGAATAAAGCCTGTATGATCTGATTAATGTGTTATTGGATTTTGATTGCTAGAATTTTGTTAAGGGTTTTTGCATCTATGTTCATCAGTGATATTGGCCTGTAGTTTTATTTATTGCTTTTTTTTGGTGGCATCTTTGTCAGGTTTTGGTATTAGGGTGATGGTGGCCTCATAGAATGAGTTTGGAAGTTTACCTTCCTCTGAAATTTTCTGGAAGAGTTTGAGTAGGATAGGTGTTAGCTCTTCTCTAAATGTTTGGTAGAATTCAGCTGTGAAGCCGTCTGGTCCTGGGCTTTTGTTTGCTGGAAGAGTTCTGATTACAGTTTCAATTTCTGTGCTTGTGATGGGTCTGTTAAGATTTTCTGTTTCTTCCTGGTTCAGTTTTGGGTAGTTGTACTTTTCTAAGAATTTGTCCATTTCTTCCACGTTGTCCATTTTATTGGCATATAATTGCTGATAGTAGTCTCTTATGATCCTTTGTATTTCTGTGTGTCTGTTGTGATCTCTCCATTTTCATTTCTAATTTTATTGATTTGATTTTTCTCCCTTTGTTTCTTGATGAGTCTGGCTAATGGTTTGTCAATTTTATTTATCCTCTCAAAGAACAAGCTTTTGGCTTTGTTGATTTTTGCTATGGTCTCTTTTGTTTCTTTTGCATTTATTTCTGCCCTAATTTTTAGGATCTCTTTCCTTCTGCTAACCCTGGGGTTCTTCATTTCTTCCTTTTCTAGTTGCTTTAGGTGTAGAGTTAGGTTATTTATTTGACTTTTTTCTTATTTCTTGAGGTATGCCTGTATTCCTATGGACCTTCCCCTTAGCACTGCTTTTACAGTGTCGCACAGGTTTTGGGTTGTTGTGTTTTCATTTTCATTCAGTTCTATGCATATTTTGGTTTCTTTTTTGATTTCTTCTCTGATTTGTTGGTTATTCAGCAGCATGTTCAGCCTCCATATGTTGGAATGTTTAATAGTTTTTCTCCTGTAATTGAGATCTAATCTTACTGCATTGTTGTCAGAAAAGATGCTTGGAATGATTTCAATTTTTTTTGAATTTACCAAGGCTAGATTTATGGCCCAGAATGTGATCTATCCTGGAGAAGGTTCCATGTGCGCTTGAGAAAAGGGTGAAATTCATTTTTTTGGAGTGAAATGTCCTATAGATATCAATTAAGTCTAACTGGTCAATTGTATCATTTAAAGTTTATGTTTCCTTGTTAATTTTCTGTTTAGTTGATCTATTCATAGGTGTGAGTGGGGTATTAAAGTCTCCTACTATTATTGTGTTATTGTTAATTTCCCCTTTCATACTTGTTAGCATTTGTTTTAGATATTGCAGTGCTCCTATGTTGGACACATATATATTTTTAACTGTTATATCGTCCTCTTGGATTGATCCTTTGATCATTATGTAGTGTCCTTCTTTGTCTCTTTTCACAGCCTTTGTTTTAAACTCAATTTTATCTGATATGAGTATTGCTACTCTTGCTTTCTTTTGGTCTCTATTTGCGTGGAGTATTTTCCAGCCCTTCACTTTCAGTCTTTATGTGACCCTTGTTTCAAGGTGGGTCTTTTGTAGACAACATATATAGGGGTCTTGTTTTTGTATCCATTCAGCCAGTCTTTGTCTTTTGGTTGGGGCATTCAACCCATTTACATTTAAGGTAATTATTGATAAGTATGATCTCGTTGCCATTTACTTTATTGTTTTGGTTTAGAGCTTATACACACTTTCTGTGTTTCCTGTCTAGAGAAGATCCTTTAGCATTTGTGGAGAGCTGGTTTGGTGGTGCTGAATTCTCTCAGCTTTTGCTTGTCTGTAAAGCTTTTGATTTCTCCTTCATATTTGAATGAGATCTTTGCTGAGTACAGTAATCTGGGCTGTAGGTTATTTTCTTTCATCACTTTTTGTCCTGCCATTCCCTCCTGGCCAGGAGTTTCTATTGAAAGATCAGGTGTTATCCTGATGGGAACCCCCTGTGTGTTACTTGTTGTTTTTCCCTTGCTGCTTTTAATATTTGTTCTTTGTGCTTAATCTTTGTTAATTTGATTAATATGTGTCTTGGGGTATTTCACCTTGGGTTTATCCTGTTTGGGACTCTCTGGGTTTCTTGGACTTGGGTGATTATTTCCTTCCCTTTTAGGGAAGTTTTCAACTATTATCTCCTCAAGTGTTTTCTCATGGTCTTTCTTTTTGTCTTCTTCTTCTGGTGAGTGAGTGAAAGTCGCTCAGTCGTGTCCGACTCTCTGCGACCCTGTAGACTATACAGTCCATAGAATTCTCCAGGCCAGAATACTGGAGTGGGTAGCCTTTCCCTTCTCCAGGGGATCTTCCCAACCCAGGGATCGAACCCAGGTCTCCTGCATTGCAGGTGGATTCTTTACCAGCTGAGCTATCAGGGAATGTTGGGGCCATTAACATTGTCCCAGAGGTCTCTGAGATTGTCCTCATTTCTTTTAATTCATTTTTCTTGTTTCCTGTCTGATATTTATTCCTACCATTCTATCTTCTACCTCACTAATCCTATCTTCTGCCTCTGTTATTCTACTATTTGTTCCCTCCAGAGTGTTTTTGATCTCATTTATCGCATTATTCATTATATATTGACTCTTTTTTATTTCTTCTCAGTTCAGTTCAGTTCATTTGCTCAGTCGTGTCCGACTCTGTGACCCCATGAATTGCAGCACTCCAGGCCTCCCTGTCCATCACCATCTCCTGGAGTTCACTCAAACTCATGTCCATCGAGTCAGTGATGCCATCCAGCTATCTCATCCTCTGTCGTCCCCTTCTCCTCATGCCCCCAATCCCTCCCAGCATCAGAGTCTTTTCCAGTGAGTCAACTCTTCACATGAGGTGGCTAAAGTACTGGAGTTTCAGCTTTAGCATCATTCCTTTCAAAGAAATCCCAGGGCTGATCTCTTTTAGAATGGACTGGTTGGATCTCCTTGCAGTTCAAGGGACTCTCAAGAGTCTTCTCCAATACCACAGTTCAAAAGCATCAATTCTTCGGAGCTCAGCTTTCTGCACAGTCCAACTCTCACATCCATACAGGACCACAGGGAAAACCATAGCCTTGACTAGACGGATCTTTGTTGGCAAAGTAATGTCTCTGCTTTTCAATATGCTAACTAGGTTGGTCATAACTTTCCTTCCAAGAAGTAAGCATCTTTTAATTTCATGGCTGCAGTCACCATCTGCAGTGATTTTGGAGCCCACAAAAATAAAGTCTGACACTGTTTATACTGTTTCCCCATCTATTTCCCATGAAGTGATGGGACCAGATGCCATGATCTCCGTTTTCTGAATGTTGAGCTTTAAGCCAACTTTTTCACTCTCTTCTTTCACTTTCCTCAAGAGGCTTTTTAGTTCCTCTTCACTTTCTGCCATAAGAGTGGTGTCATCTGAATATCTGAGGTTATTGATATTTCTCCCAGAAATCTTGATTCCAGCTTGTGCTTCTTCCAGCCCAGCGTTTCTCATGATGTACTCTACATAGAAGTTAAATGAGCAGGGTGACGATATACAGCCTTGACGTACTCCTTTTCCTATTTGGAACCAGTCTGTTGTTCCATGTCCAGTTCTAACTGTTGCTTCCTGACCTTCATATAGGTTTCTCAAGAGGCAGGTCACGTGGTCTGGAATTCCCATCTCTTTCAGAATTTTCCACAGTTTATTGTGATCCACACAGTCAAAGGTTTTGGCATAGTCAATAAAGCAGAAATAGATGTTTTTCTGGAACTCTTTTGCTTTTTCCATGATCCAGCGGATGTTGGCAATTTGATCTCTGGTTCCTCTGCCTTTTCTAAAACCAGCCTGAACATCTGGAAGTTCATGGTTCATGTATTACTGAAGTCTGGCTTGGAGAATTTTGAGCATTACTGTACTAGTGTGTGAGATGAGTGCAATTGTGCGGTAGTTTGAGAATTCTTTGGCATTGCCTTTCTTTGGGACTGGAATGAAAACTGACCTTTTCCAGTCCTGTGGCCACTGCTGACTTTTCCAAATTTGCTGGCATATTGAGTGCAGCACTTTCACAGCATCATCTTTCAGGATTTGAAATAGCTCCACTGGAATTCCATCACCTGCACTAGCTTTGTTCATAGTGATGCTTTCTAAGGCCCACTTGACTTCACATTCCAGGATGTCTGGCTCTAGGTGAGTGATCACATAGGTCCTTGTTAAACCTTTCTTGCATCTTCTCGATCCTTGTCTCCAGGCTATTTATCTGTAACTCCATTTTGTTTTCAATATTTTGGATCATTTTCACTATCATTATTCGGAATTCTTTATCAGGTAGATTCCCGATCTCTTCCTCTTTTGTTTGGGTTAGTGGGCTTTTATTCTGTTCCTTTACCTGCTGGGTATTTCTCTGCCTCTTCATCTTGCTTATATTGCTGTGTTTGGGGTGGCCTTTCTGTTTTCTGGCAGTTTGTAGAGTTCTCTTTATTATGGAGTTTCCTCACTGTGGGTGCGGTTGGATGGGTGGCTTGTCAAGGTTTCCTGGTTAGGGAAGCTTGTGTCGGTGTTCTGGTGGGTGGAGCTAGATTTCTTCTCTCTGGAGTGCAATGAAGTGTCCAGTAATGAGTTATGAGATGTCAGTGGGTTTGGAGTGACTTTGGGCAGCCTGTGTATGTTCCTGTGTTGCTGGAGAATTTGCATGGTATGTCTTTCTATGGAACTTGTTGGCCCTTGGGTGGTGCTTGGTTTCAGTGTAGATATGGGGACGTTTGATGAGCTCCTATCAATTAATGTTGCTTGGAGTCAGGAGTTCTCTGGTGTTCTCAGGATTTGGACTTAAGCCTCCTGCCTTTGGTTTTCAGTGTTGTTCTTACAGTAGCCTTAAGACTTCTCCATCTGTCGCTTCCAAGGAGGCTTGCTGGTCTCTTCAGTGTCTAATTTCCACCCTGACACAAGGGGCGGTGGTGGACACTTTTCTAGGCTCACTTGTTCAGTCGTGTTGTGGGGAGGGAGGAACGCTGCAAACAAATATAACTGGCATCTGTGGGGAGTGCTTGCAGTGTCTTGGCCACACTTTGTTTGCCCCCGCTCATGGCATGTGTGCTTTCGCAGTCTATACTGCATAGGCTCTAGTTTGGTCCATCTGAGGCTGGCCCTGGGCTGCATGTACTTCCCAGGTCCAAGCCGCTCAGGTTCAGGTACTCAGGTAGTCCTCAGAGGGACAGACTCAGTTGGGCCTGCATTTTGTGCCCTTACCAGGTCCGAGCAGCTCAGGTGACCAGCTGTTTGGTGAGTGTGGTTGCTGTGACTTATCGCCTCCCCTGTCCCTGCTGCTCGCTTTTCTGGGTGTACAACTGGGCACCTTCTCAGATGGATGTCAACCATCCAGAATCCCAAGAAGTCTTGGTTAGCACCAAAGCCTGCTTGCAGTTTGATAGATAATGCCTCTCTGGGGCCGCAATTGCCCCCTTCCAGCTCTGGCTGCCCTTGCCTGCCTGTCACCAGAGGGGGATGGGCCGGCCTGCAGCCGGCTAGCTCTGCTCAGTCCTTTGTTCTGTGAAAGGGCTTGGCAGCGTCTTAGGTTAGGGCCTTTCGCCTTTTTGTCAGGTAGCTATCCCATAGTCCGCTTTGCTATCTCATATTAGTTCCCTCAGATTGCCCTCGAGGCATTCAGGCCCAGTCCTTACTCTAAGCAATGCAGCCCATGCCTCCCTGCCCAGCCCCCATTCGCTAGTGGGGGATGTGGGTGTCTGACTGCTTCTCCGCTGGGAGTTACCGTTGGGCTCATAATCTGTGGGTTTTAATTATTTATTTATTTTTACTCCTGGTTATGTTTCCCTCTGTGGTTCCAAGGCTCGCCACAGACTCTGCAATGAGAGTGTTTCCTGGTGTTTGGAAACTTCTCTTTCTTTTAAGACTCCCTTCTCCGGATGGATCTCCATCCCTACCTCTTTTGTCTCTCTTTTTATCTTTTATATTTTTTTCCTACCTTCTTTTGAAGACAATGGGCTGCTTTTCTGGGTGCCTGATGTCCTCTGCCCTCATTCAGAAGTTGTTTTGTGGAACTTACTCAGCGTTCAAATGTTCTTTTGATGAATTTGTGGGGGAGAAAGTGGTCTCCCCATCCTATTCCTCTGCCATCTTAGGACCGCCTCCCTCGCATATTATGTTTTATAACTAAGGTATACACTATAATGATTTGATGTGTGTATGTATTAAAAGGTTTTATGCATTTTAAATCTCGAGACACATTATTAAATTACATAGTTTTTGTACCAATTTTCCTTCTGCCAGTGATGATGGGAGTGCTGGTTTCCCACATCCTCATTGGTAGTGTGTACAGTAGAGAAATAATCTCTGGAACCCATGACTATGTTAAGTAACAATCAAAGGAGAATTAAGGTTGTTAATTAGCAGACCTTGATAGGGAGATTTTCCTGGATTATCTAGGTGGGCCTAATGTAATCACAAAGGACCTTAAAAGTAGAAGAGGGAGGCAGAAGAGTCCGTCAGGGAAAAAAGGCACAAAGAGACGCAATGGTGCTGGCTTTGCAGATCCTGACTTGAGACCACCAGCCAAGGACTGTTGGCAGCTCTGGAAGCTGGAAAGAGCAAGAATATGGATTCTCTCCTGGAGCCTCCAGAAAGAAAAGCAGCCTGCTGACATCTTCATTTTATCCCAGTGAGACCCATGCTGGACTCTAACCTATGAAACTATAAGATATTAATTTGTGTTGCTCAAGTCAAGTTTGTGTAATTTGTCACAGTAGCAATAGAAAATATACATTGTGCTGTCACATTTATAGATCTTTGCTAATCAAAAGTGATAAATATTATCTCAGCATAGTTTTAATGTACGTTTCCTTGATTATGAATAAAATTGAGCTGCTTTTTACACATTTATTTCCTTTTCTGTGACCAGTGTACTTTTATGTTGATTGTTTTCATTTTATCAAAATCCAGGAGTATTTTATAAGTTGAGATCAGTTTTTTTCTGTGAAGCGAATTGCAAATGATTTTCCCCAAGTTATCATTGTCTTTTCCAAATTTGCTGGCATATTGAGTGCAGCACTTTCTCAGCATCATCTTTCAGGATTTGAAATAGCTCAACTGGAATTCCATCACCTACATTAGTTTTGTTGGTAGTGATGCTTTCTAAGGCCCACTTGACTTCACATTCCAAGATGTCTGGCTCTAGGTGAGTGATCACATCATCATGATTATCTGGGTCGTGAAGATCTTTTTTGTACAGTTCTTCCGTGTATTCTTGCCACCTCTTCTTAATTACTTCTGTTTCTGTTAGGTCCAGACCATTTCTGTCCTTTATCGAGCCCAGTTTTGCATGAAATGTTCCCTTGGTATCTCTAGTTTTCTTGAAAAGATCTCTAGTCTTTCCCATTCTGTTGTTTTCCTCTATTTCTTTGCACTGATCGCTGAAGAAGGCTTTCTTATCTCTTCTTGCTATTCTTTGGAACTCTGCATTCAGATGCNTGAAAAGCAGAGACATTACTTTGCCAACAAAGGTCCATCTAGTCAAGGCTACGGTTTTTCCAGTGGTCCTGGATGTGAGAGTTGGACTGTGTAGAAAGCTGAGCTCTGAAGAATTGATGCTTTTGAACTGTGGTGTTGGAGAAGACTCTTGAGAGTCCCTTGGACTGCAAGGAGATCCAACCAGTCCATTCTGAAGGAGAACAGCCCTGGGATTTCTTTGGAAGGACTGATGCTGAAGCTGAAACTCCAGTACTTTGGCCATCTCATGCGAAGAGTTGACTCATTGAAAAAGACTCTGATGCTGGGAGGGATTGGGGGCAGGAGGAGAAGGGGACAACCCAGGATGAGATGGCTGGATGGCATCACGGACTCGATGGACGTGAGTCTGAGTGAACTGCGGGAGATGGTGATGGACAGGGAGGCCTGGTGTGCTGCGATTTATGGGGTCGCAAAGATTTGGACATGACTGAGTGACTGAACTGAACTGAAACAGGTTTCATGAAGTTTATTTCAGAAACTTTATCTCCTTTCTTGATATTGAAAATCGACTCTTTTCTTCTATTATACTCTGAATCACTATAATCTACATATATGAAAGCTGTTGATTTCTACATATTAATTCAGCACCTCTGTATGTTACCAAATTTCTTATTGCTTTTAGTGGTTTTACAGTTAGTTGTACTGTTTTTTTCAAATATACAATCATTATCATCTGGGGGTATTTTATTAAATTATATATTCTTAGAAAATTATACTTTTAGTCTGGATTTTCAAGTTTATTTGTGCAGAGTTGAGTGGAGTAGACTGTTATGATTATTTACATTGCTTATTTATGTGTGATGGTTTCTCATAAAAAGCTGTTTCTTTTTATGTATGCTGGTGCTTTACCTTTTCCTTAACTAAGGTAGCTGCTAGTTTATTCATTTTTAAGGCACACTTTTTGTATTCATTTTTTAGTTCTGATTTCCAGCTCATTAATTTCTTCTTTATCAATTCTTTTTTAACTTTAATTTGATTGGAATATAGTTGATTTACAATGTTGTGTGAGTTTCAGGTGGACAGCAAAGTGATTCAGTTACACATATGCATGTACAGTATTCAAAATTTTCTAGATTCTTTTCTCATATAGGTTATCCCAGAATATTGAGTAGAGCTCCCTGTGCTATACATGTACAGTAGGTCCTTGTTGATTATCTATCTTATATACAGTAGTGCCTGTATGTTCATTCCAAGCTCCTGATTTTTCCCACTTCCCAATATTTTATTAATTCTTGACATCTACTTTCCTTTGGTTTATTATATTTTTCCTTTCCCAACATCCTGTGTTCTTTTCCTAACTTTCCTAACTCTCTGTATAACACATTTGTTTTTTAGTCTTCTCAGTTTATTCAGATACTATCCTGAAAGTTATATGTAAACATTAATTATCACGTTGAATGACTTTCCTCCATTTGGATCATCTTGGAGTTCTCTTTGTCTTTGACATATTTGCCCTTTGTTGAGAATCTTTTCCTTTTTCTCCCAGGACACTGAGCACTTGCTTTTCAGGTAAGTTTTCTTTTTTTCCCCTGAAGTGTCTTCCTTATACTCTTAGCTGTGTGGGTTTTCTAAAGTCCTGCCTATGCCCTTGTTTCAGCCAAGGCTGGCTAATCTGTGTTCTCTTAATTTCCAGGTCTCTTTCTCTATGGACTGCTTTACGTCCATGTCATTTACTAGAAATAACTATTGCCTCAGTTTCAGACTTACATGTTGAGCTCTTTTTAGAAATCTCTCTCTAGGTTTTCTAAGAGTGTAAGCTTAATATTTGAAGCTAAACTCTTTACCCGACCATCTGCATCCAGTCTCTTTTATGCTGTGACTTCCGTATCTCAGAAGCATCACCATTGTTTGAGGAGATAAACCTTGACAACTCTGAGTTATGTGTTATTTCTCCTTTTCACTTCCATCATTCAACCAGTTGTCAAATCCTGTCAGTCCTGCCTCCATTGTGATTTTCCTTTCGGGTTTCTCTCGGTATCTGTAACATGATTCCAGCCTGTGCTTTTTTTTCTCCTTGACTATGGCAGTGATTTTCTATTAATTTATCTATTTCCAGCTTTCCTCTTCAGTCCAATTTTCAGGATCAGCTTCAGAGTTCTGACAATTCATTGTCCAACTTGAAATAACAGAAATTGGCCTGCAAGTGAAGGATTGGTTCCTCGTCTGGTCCTCTGCAATGAGGCTCTGATCTCCCTCCAGAATCTTGTTCAGTGAATACCCTATGTACTCGTATGCTCATTGCTTCCTAGATTTCCTGCATTTTATTATCTTCACCTTTGGATCATAGTGCTTTTTTTCTGCTGGTAACATTTTATTATCTTATTTTTCTACTGAAATTTTGTTTATTTTTCAAATTCTGTCTCATAAACAGCTTCCTTTGTGAAGACTTTCCTGCTGCCTCTGGTCTAAAGCCAGTCCCCCCACCCCATTTCATCCCTACAGACTCTATTGTCCTGGCTTTTCTTCTCTGAACACATCGACTCATTTACTTGCTTTATCTTCCCATTAGATCTTGAGTTGCAATAAAACTGAGACTGTATCTCCTGAGGAATGTAACCTGGAACCCTTTTTGAAACAGTCTTTACTTAATTTGTTAATATACTGCTGCTATTTTATGATTTGTATTTTTGGCTGAGAGGCATGTGAGATCTTAAGGGATTAAACCTGCACCCTCCTGCATTGAAAAGTGACGTCTCAACCACTGGACCACCAGGGAGGTATACCCACCACCTTTGAAATAGTAAGTTCTCAAGTATGTATTGAACATAGGAGAATTATCTAAAGCATGGTGAGGAAATAAAGCAGAAGAGCCCCTGAAGGACTATGACCAGCCAACAGCTTGTGACTTTTCTTAAATATAACATGAAAGAGAAAGAAACTTTATTTTTAAGCCACTGTAATTCAAGGTCACTTTGTTACGACAGATTCGTCTTTCAAAGCAGGTACATATAAGGGGCTCAGACAGTAAAGAATCTGCCTGCAGGGCAGGAGACTCTGGTTTGATCCCAGGGCCAGGAAGATCCCCTGGAGAAGGGAATGGCAAACCACTCCACTATTCTTGTCTGGAGAATTCCATGAACTGAGTCTGCAGTCCATGGGATCACAAAGAGTTGGACATGACTAAGCAACTAACAGTTTCCTACCCCCCCACCACCCTGTCAGGGAACATAAGTGGTTGATGCCATTAACTTCTACAGAGGAATGCTCATTCATTCATTGATTTCAGGGGGTTATAATCAACTCTGTCTGACATAAAGACTTAACGTGACCCTTCCAGAATGACTAAGCCTTTGCAGCAGGGGAGGAGAGCAGTCTGGCAGCCTGGGAGTGACCTGACATGAAGCGAGAGTCTCATGTCATGATGACTATATGAACAGGAGGTGGAAGAAGTCACACTTCACCCAAGGATGGAGGCAACATCAAACAGTAAAAATATAGGTGAGCAAAAATAGACAAGAGAGAAAGAGTCGGGGGAGCCTGAAACTTCAGGTACTTGATCGTAGAGTCTCATAGGAAGTGATGGGTTGGGATGCGTTGCCAGTCCAGACCTGCCCGAAGGGCAAGAATTCTTGAGGCTCAAATAAGAGAGGTACCATCTTCTGTCTTAGTCAGGATACTGGGGGCTTACAGGGGTTGGAGTGCCTGCAGAGTAGGTACAACAAAGCCTAGGGACAGAAAGGGACACCTGGAGACTCATTCTTAGAAAATGTACCAGCATCCTGGTTCCAACAGGTTCAAGGGTCTATCACACCTGGCATGACGCTAACCTAAACTGACGTGGGACCAAGTCTGTGTAGATTGAAAAAATGACCTGATGTTGGTTGATACTACATTGGACTGCTGCCTGAATCAACTTTTGTCTGTCCAGACCTATTCTGATTCTTTGAATGCTCGTGTCAAATGAAAAAGAAAACAAAAAACAAAAACAAAAAAAAACGCACAATGAGAGCTTAGAGTTAAGTTTTACTCGAGAACTTACTGAGGACTATAGCCCAGGAGATAAGTCTTTCATATAGCTTTGAGGAGCTGCTCTGAACAGGTAGTGTGGGAGTCAGTATATGTATGATTTTGTGAAGGGGTATGTGAAATCAAGCAAACATCTTGAATCTTGGTAGAGTGTTGCTGTGCGTCACAAAGAGCAGATGTCCCTGTTAATTATTTTAATGCTTTTCTAGGTACAAGAATATGTAAGAAATAGGGTTCATAATATTTTCTCCTGAAAATACATAACTATCTGAAGGCTTGTTTTTCCAGTTTTTCCCCAAGGCACAGAGTGCCTGATTGCTGATCTCCACCCTGAACTCCTTTCAGGCTGTATTAAAGGTCAGTGATCACAGTGGCTAGTGACTTCATTCTTGAAAGCCAGATGGCAAGTTTGTAGTTGGAGTTTCTCCAACTCCCTAGGTTTCTAGAAGTGGGTGGGGGAGCCCAGCCTGTTGCCTGGTTTTCTGAGTTGGGCCCTAACACAGACCCTTCTTAACAACCACCCTGACTTGACTGTCCCTGACACTAGGGCATGACCATTGTTCAGAGTTCTAGAAGCTATTATTACCTTCCCTTCCCCTCTTAGCTGTCCCTACTTCCTACGACTCTCCACTGTCATATACCCCAGATAGCTAAGTTCTGCTGGGGGTATTGACCTGACCCATCAACCTCTCTCCCATGGAGGTGCCTGACACTTGTCTCAGGTGAACTGCCTTGCTCTTGCTTGGTCTGGTCCCCTTTGGCTTGTCCTTAACATGTCCCTTAGCAAGGAACAAGGGATAGAGATCCACTAACAGTTTCTGAAATTGCAAGGAAGATGGGGTACAGCCTACATCAGTGCAGTCTACAGCCCTTCCCTCTATTATTCTGAGGTTTCTGCACAAGTTCAGGGGAGACATTTTGAGAAGAATCACTTCTTTCCTATTTTCTTTCCTTCCCTGCTCCTTCATTACCAGCACCTTCTCTCTTGAGTTTTCCCCATATGTTGAATAAGACCCACAGATAGATATCTAAGAGTTAGTAGCTCAGTAGTGTCTGACTCTTTGGGACCCCATGGGCTGTAGTCCGCCAGGCTCCTCTGTCCATGGAATTCTCCAGGTGGGGATACTGGAGTGGGTTGCCATTCCTTTCTCCAGAGGATCCTCCCGACCCAGAACCTGGGCCATGGACAGAGCAGCCTGGTGGGCTAGAGCCCATGGGGTTGCGTAGAGTCAGACCCGACTAAGACTTTCACTTTCACGGATACCTAAGATGCTTCCTAATCCTGGGGAGAGATTTCAGGAGGCAGAGTTTTTCAGTCTGTTGTAGAGTAAATGACTGAGGGCGGTGGTTATGTCTCCGGGATTCTAGCCCTTGTTTTGTTCCTGATATTCTGGGTAAATCCTTGAGTGGGCTGACATTAAAAAAAAACCACTTCTGTTAATGATGTGTGGCTGCAACTACAGGGTACAGAAAGGCTTTGAGCATGGGCAGTTTTTGCTTTCAGTTCTCTGTTCCTGCATTGAATCTTTGCTTCTGATTCTCCGGGGACATCTTCTGCGCGTATTATCAGTTTAAGCCACTAGGTGGGGCTTTGACCCTATCAGTCATTCACCGAAACCCCTCCCTCTGACAACTGGGTTAGGAGCATAGATTTCTCCGGAACTGCAGACAGGGAAGGAATGTATTCTCTTCTTCCTGAAAACCTTGCTGCTGCTGCTAAGTCACTTCAGTCGTGTCCGACTCTGTGCGACCCCACAGAGGGCAGCCCACCAGGCTCCCCCGTCCCTGGGATTCTCCAGGCAAGAACACTGGAGTGGGTTGCCATTTCCTCCTCCAATGCATGAAAATGAAAGTGAAGTCGAACACTTTCTCCTTGGCTGCATGAGGAGAGGCAGGCCATTTCCCCAACTTCACTGCTCATTCTTCTGACTCCTCCCCCTGCCCTTTGCAGATAGTGGAGTAGGTTATGGCGCCGGAGGAGACGCACCTTTAGGTGATGCTGGGGTGTGAAGGCCTTTCTTGCTCAGCAGAGGAAGCAAAACCAAGTGGTTAAGTGCAGGCACTAGATCTGTTGTGTCATATCCGAACCTGGCTCAACTCATAAAACTATATAAATGTGAGCAAGTCACATAAATTTCTCCGTGCCTCAGTTTCCTTATCTATAAAATGGGAATAAGGAGGGGACTTTCCTGGCAGTTCAGAAGTTAAGACTTTACTTTTCATTACACGGTGTGTGAGTTTGATCCCTGGTTGGGGAGCTAAGATACCACATGCCTTGTGGCCAATAAAACAAAACAAAAGCCCCAGAAGCAATATTGTAACAAAGTCAACAAATACTTTAAAAATGGTACACATCAAAAAAAAATTTTTTTTAAAGTGGGGATGAGAAAAGTGATCTGATTTGGTCATTGTGGTAATGTAGCTATGATTTATTGGCACTGTCCAGGCTAGATCAAACCAAGTGAACTTTAGACCTTGGTGGAACCTATCTGCCATCTCATAGGTGTTGGTGAGAAGATATTGGTTTTTGTCTTTTCTAGTCTTTTTTTTCTTCAAGAAGAAACTTTGGTAAATCTCCTTCTCCTAGCACTAGGAGAGCACTACCTCTGACCAAAAGTTGATAGAAGACCATTAGCCCCTCCTGGTCTTGAACTTCTTCCAGCTGACTATCCCTCTGGAGGCAAAGCCTCCAGACCACACATCAGGGTTCCAACTCAAGGCTAGCTGCCTCCCCACCATTAGTTTGCTCTTGGCACTTTCTCCTTTTGTAACCATTGGTATCTAACTTTGCATTTTGTTTTTTTTTTTTTTTACATTTCTAAGTCCTCAGCTAGACATAAAACGTTTGAAATCAGTTTGGTTCAAAAATATTAATTCCAGTAGCTCTTATGGCCAGACGCTGTGCTAGGATGCTTTGTATCTATTGAGGTGTTGTTACGGGAGTGTGTATTGTCAGTCCCAGCAGCTGAGCAGTAGGAAACAGCTCCCTTCTCATGGCAAACAGTAGGAATGTAAAGTCAGGAGTTCCCTGAGTGACTACCGAGGATGCAGAGCTGTGAGAGGAGAGAACAGAGCCCTCCAGATACAACCGGCTCTCTAGTCTCAATATCAAGTTATAAAATGCAATTCACATCTCCTCAGGGTTCTCAGACAATCACAGCGGGAATAACCTGTATCCTATTGATTACAACTGTCTTTACCTCTTAGGTTTTTCCTAATTATCTACACTCCATATTCTTCAGACTTCTTTTCCAAGTAGTGACTTATTGACTGACTTTAGGGTTAAGTGAGGGCTAGAGGATGAGGGGAAGCTGAATCTTTTATGGGCTCAGGAATTTCAGGCACAATCCTCTGTAGGTATCAGAGAAGGCATGGGAGGTTCCTGAAGACTTGAATATCTGCTCCCTGTCCCCAAGCAGCTGACTGGTTCCCTCAGCTTTATTGGCTCAAGATGAATGCTTTGAATAGGAGGGGATTTCTGTGCCTACATGCGCGCGCGCACACACACACACACACACACACACACACATACACACACACAAGGACAGTCTCACTCATTCCTGACAGATTTGTGCTTTGAATTCTGTGATGAAAATATTGTGTCTATTTTCTTTAAAGCTTGTAAATTTTCCTGTGGAAGGCTGCTAAACTATGTGAAGGGATGTTTCTCCTAAAACCTCAGACTGGGCACTAGAGCCCACAGCTGAAAACATCAGACAAGAACTACCTACCATTAGGGAGCATTAATCGCTCAGTCATATCTGACTGTGACTCCAAGGACTGTAGCTCACCAGGCTTCTCTGTCCATGGAATTCTCCAGGCAAGAATACTGGAATGGGTAGCCATTCCCTTCTCCAGGGGATCTTCCCAACCTAGGATCAAACATGGGTCTCCTGCATTGCAGGCAGATTCCTTACCCTCTGAACCATCATGGAACCCCCATTGTGGAGACAACTATTGATTCATAGAGAACCCTGAAAGCACTTGCTCCAGGTTTATTAGGACTTAATGAATAGTCTCTTCTACCACTAGCCACTTCCCCAGTGGCTCAGATGGTAAAGAATCTGCCTGCAATGCAGGAGACCTGGGTTTGATCCCTGGGTTGGGAAGATCCCCTGCAGAAGGGAATGGCAACCCCTTCCAGTATTCCAGAAATGCCATGCATGGAAGAACCTGGTGGGCCTCAGTCCATGAGGTCGAAAAGATTCACACACATACGAGAGACTAACATGTCACACTCCCAGCTACTCCTGCCCCTGTCCCCCTCCACTCCAAGTCTATGGATGAAAATGGGGGGAGAGAGGAGGGAGTCAGGAAAATGCCAATGATGTATGGTATTTGTGTTAAGGAGTTAATGCTTCCTCATACCCTGGGAGAGGAGTGAGTTATATGCCACTGCCCTTCCCCAACCCCAGTCATAGGGAGGTTCCAAAAACATTACCTGTGGCAACTGGGGAAGGGGAAATGGGCAGCTTGACCTCCAGTTGGATGGTCTGCTTATCTGTCTTGACAGATCCCATCTCATCTCATGTGAGCAAGGGAAGGAGGGCTGGGAGATGGTAGGGCTGAGAGAGTTGTGGCCAGCGTGAGGACACCCTTATCTCTTGTAAGTCTGAAGGATGCAGTGGAAGGCATCTGGGCTTGCATCACTTACAAGAGCTTCCCACTGAGAGGGGCCTGGATGATGGGCTGCCATGGGGCTATGGCTCATTCCTTTGAATGTGGAAGCTTGGAGAGTGAAGGAGGTAGACCCAGTTAGATCTCCTGAGTCAGGAAATGTGCTGGACAGGGGCCAAGGAGCCACAGCAAGAGCTCCCACAGTGAAGTGAAAGTTGCTCATTTGTGTCCATATCTTTGTGACCCCATGGATTATACAGTCCATGGAATTCTCCAAGCCAGAATACTGGAGTGGGTAGCCTATCCCTTCTCCAGCGGATCTTCCCGACCCAGGAATCGAACTGGGGTCTCCTGCATTGCAGGCAGATTCTTTACCAACTGAGCTATCAGGGAGACCCAAGAGCTCCCACAGGGCTCTTTGAAAGCAAATGTTTGAAAAGCAACGATATACTGCGCTGCAGTCCGTGGGGTCCTAAATAGTCAGACATGACTTAGCAACTAAATCACAGCAACATGGGGGGTGTATCTATAGCTATTAATGTTATCCTGAAAAGCAAAGCAACCAATGGGAAGAGGAACTACAGGGACTGGTTAAATAGGAATCCCTCTCTCTACCTCCTTTCCTGCGAACATAGTGAGGGACTGGACCGCAAATGGAGGTAAAACTAAGGGAGCTTGCAGCTTCCTGTGCTCCCTTCCTCTCTGGACTCCACAGGGGTCTGGGTCAAAACTGTGCTAATGGGAGCAGAAGATGTGATATGCAAATCCAGTCTGAGTTTCAACTGGACTAAGTTTTAATAATAGAAAATAACCAGAAAAGTTTTGAAATATGCCTAGGATGTCTAAGGAAAGCAAAAGTAAGATTTGATTAAGCTTGTGAAGGCAATATTCAGAGAAAAGTAAAACTACATCGTGTTGTGGGTGTTGTGTTCATACAACACTGAGTTGAGTCAGAACAATATACTCATGATAAGTACACCTCTTGAAAATGATTTGTCCCAAAAGGGACACAGACATCGCTGAAAGAAGTATTTATAGTATAAATTAGAGATGCTTGTATAGGAATGAATTCATAAACATTTTCTGGTATAAAACACAACAATTTCCTAACACCAACATCTAAACCAAAAACAAGTAATAAAAAGCCACTTGGTGTTAAGTTTTAACAGATTTCCATGCAGTGTGAGGTGAGTGTTGGGAATTAACATTAAGAATTATTGGCCTAAACTTGCCTTGTTAAGCTTACTTAGAGTAGACTCAAAATCCACCAAAGATTCTAAAAATCATGTTGATTTGCATTTCTCTAATGATTAGAGATGCTGAGCATCTTTTCCTGTGACTGTTGGCCATTTTGTATGTCTTCTTTGGAAAAATGTCTATTCGGTATTCTGCTCATTTTTTAATTGGGCTGTTTTTGTTTGTTACAAATATTTTCTTCTATCCAGCAGGATATCTTTCCATTTTGTCAATGGTTTCCTTTACTATGCAAAAGCTTTAAAGTTTAATGAGGTCCCATTTGTTTATTTTTTCTTTTGTTTCTTTCGCCTTAGGCAACAGATATGAAAAATATCGCTATGATTTGTGTCAAAGAGTGTTCTGCATCTGTTCTCTTCTAGGAATTTTATTGTTTCAGGTCTTACATTTAGGTTTTAATCTATTTTGAGCTTATTTTGTATATGGTATAAGGAAATGTTTTAAAGTCATTATTTTACAGGTAGCTGTCCAGTTTTCCCAGCACCACTTATTTTTTTTTTCCTGAAAAAGTATTTTTATTTATAGCATTATACATAAAACCTATAAATGTTCTGAACAGTATGGGTTTGATATGTCTGAAGGTTTTTTTTTTAATTTTAATTTTTACTATATTTTACTTTACAATACTGTATTGGTTTTGCCATACATTGACATGAATCCACCACGGGTATACATACGTTCCCAAACATGAACCCCCCCTCCCACCTCCCTCCCCATAACATCTCTCTGGGTCATCCCCGTGCACCAGCCCCAAGCATCCTGTATCCTGTGTTGAACATAGACTGGCGATTCGTTTCTTACATGATAGTATACATGTTTCAATGCCATTCTCCCAAATCATCCCACCCTCTCCCTCTCCCTCAGAGTCCAAAAGTCCACTCTACACATCTGTGTCTCTCTTGCTGTCTCGCATTCAGGGTCACCAATACAATATACTAACACATATATATGGAATTTAGAAAGATGGTAATAATGACCCAGCACCACTTATTAAAGAGACTGTCTTATCTCCATGTGTCATCAACATTTCTCTGAGCAGGCTTATGTACTAGAACGTCTTTGGAGCTTTTATAGAATCTATAGCTGTATTAACTGATTCTGTTCAAATACTCAGCGACTAGGAGCTCCAGTTCACTTTCTTAGAAGTAACGGGTCCCTACAGAGCTTTAGCAGCCACTCTCTACTCCTCATCTCCATCACTAAGTCAGGAAAAGCGCCTGCCTAGCGTGGGTCACCACTTTTGCCTGGACACCAGGCACGGCTTCTCTTGGTCTGTGCTCATTTTCCTTGCCTGTTCATTGGCCATCAGTTGTAACAGTTGCCTAAGGCTCCCTTCACATTATCCCTATGACGTAAGTGCAGGCTAACTTATTAAATTCTCTTGTTTGGCCATGACATTAGCTCTGTCTGTTAGGCTCTGCTCTCTCTCTTGGTTAAACATTTTCAAACTGCGTCACTTCTTGTTTTTAAACCATTTTGCTTTGAAAACATACAACATGGGAGGTGAATAAGGAGAGCAGTTTGGTGAAGAAGAAAGGATGCTGACTGAAAAGCATTTATGGCAGGGCCATACTGCTTAGGATCAAATCTGTGTGTTTTCTGACATAGTAGTACTAGCGTTAGTTGCTCAGTCATGTCTGACTCTTTGTGACCCCACAAACTGTAACCCGCCAGGCTCCCCTCTGTCCATGGGGTTCTCCAGACAAGAACTCTGGAGTGGACTGCCATGCCCTTCTCCAGAGGATCTTCCCAACCCAGGGATCGAACCCGGGTCTCCTGCATTGCGGGCAGATGCTTTACCATATTTTTCTCCCTCCCAGTGCCCAAGGACTTCCCCGTCTCAGCCCACATGGAAGCAGAGACAAAAGCAGTAAAGGAGCTGCTGGCCTAACCCAGGAGGAGAAAACTCTAATATATGCTTATGTTTATCAGTTTTTGCATCCCCAAAGATGAAGGAAGGGCGGAGCTCATGGAAAGAGAAGAGGAGAAGGGACAACAGACAGGAGTGTTTGAAGTGGGCGGGGGAAGACACCCAGGGTTGGTGAGGATTTGGGAAGGAGTGAGTGGTTGGTCTTCAGCACCACCACCATTGAATGGTTGGTGAGTGATTGGTTTTCATCCTTTGTGTGACCATTGTCCCATGCTCCTAGATCCATACAGGCCCCTGAACAGAGGGTGAGGAATGTGGGACACCTTGTGTGAGAACAGGCTATAAAATGGAAACTTTATCCCTGCTCAATGAGGAGCGGTTCAGAGCGAGTCAGAATTCCCTTTGACCCAAAGGAACCGTGCACACACTCCCACCATTCATACTTCACAGTGAACTGAGCTGGTTTGCTAGCTTGTGGGTAAGAATGATGCATTTACTTGAATTTTAAGTTCTGCTTCTGATAGTTCTAGAGAGTCTAATTTCTCAATGGAAAGTGTTAATTTTACAGATTCAAATAAATTACAAGGTACACAATATTTTCTCTGGGTAATGTATTGGGATAGCAATTTGGATGTTCAGTTTGATCTGAATGCAGCCTTGCTCTTCAGGATTGACTGTCTAATCTGGATCCTTCTGTGTACAGTGATAGCAGTAACAACCAGTGCCAGTTTATCAAGTGGTCAACTAGTGATATAAATGGAAACCCAGAAGTCCAAGTCTGGTTCCAAGTTATGTTCCAAATTATGTCCTAACCTCAGAGTCATGGTTGACTACCTTTGTAAAATTAGGTATACACAGATACACATCATCAACAAATCAGCAACCAGCATTTACTGAGTCAATTTGGGGGTTAAAAATTATGTTTCTTATATGTGTGTGTGAGTGTGTATGTGTATGCTTTGCAAAGAAGTAGAAGCTATGATTATAGCATTTGAGGTGTTTATAATCTAGTGAAGTAACATATAAAGTTAGTAGGTTTATATTTAGAAATTTTATGATTGAATATTTCTTGGTCCCTGAATATGTGTTTGTACATATTTATAACAAGGAATCGAAGCTGAAGTTTCAGCTGAGGCATTGAGATACAAAAGAAGTTGTTTACCAAAATTATGAGACAAAAAAATGTGATTGTAATCATGTACTGAATAGCTTTCTCAGACTGGTTTCTTTCACTTAGCAATATTCATTTATGATTTATCCATGTCTTTTGTATCTCGATAGCTCAATTCTTTTTATCATTGAATAGTATTTCATTATATGAATGTTCTAAAATATGTTTATATGTTCATCTATTGGAGGACATCTTTGTTACTTCCAGTTTTTGGCAATTACAAATAAAATTGCTATAAACATTTGTGTGCAGAGTTTTGTGCAGATGTAAATTTTCAAGTCAGTTGGGTAAATATCCAAGAGTGTATGATAAACCTATATTTAACTTTCTAAGAAATTATGAAACTGTCTTTCTAATGTGCCTACATAAGTTTGCATTCCAATTATCAATGAATGAGAGTTATTTTTTCTTCATCCTTGTCAGAAATTAGTGTTTAGAATTTTAGCCTTTTTAATAGGTGTATGGTGAAATCTCTTTTTTAAAGATTTTTGATTTCCTAATGGTAAACTATGCTAAGCATATTTTCATAAGTTTATTTGTTATCCATATGTCTTCATTGGTAAGATATCTGTTCAGATATTTGATCCATTTTTAATTTAAGTTGTTTATTTTCTTATTGATGAATATTAAGAGTTTTTTTGGAAATGTTTTTGTTTTTTTAACTACGTAAGTGTTTTACAAAGACTTTTGCCCAGTCTGTGGCTTGCTTTTTCATTCTCTTAGCAATGTTTTTCACAGAGCAGAAGTTTTCTAATGTTAGTAAATTCTGCTGCTGCTAAGTCGCTTCAGTCGTGTCCGACTCTGTGCGACCCCATAGACAGCAGCCCACCGGGCTCACCTGTCCCTGGGATTCTCCAGGCAAGAACACTGGGGTGGGTTGCCATTTCCATCTCCAATGCATGAAAGTGAAAAGTGAAAGTGAAGTCGCTCAGTCATGTCCAACTCTTAGTGACACCATGGACTATAGCCTACCAGGCTGCTCTACTTGCCATGTTTTTTTTTCCTTCATGGATTTTGCTTTTTGTGTTGTATTTAAAAGTTCATTTTTGAACCCAATGTCACCTAGGTTTTATACTATATTTTCTTTTAGAAATTAAGTGCTTTGCATTTTACATTTAGATCTGTTCTTGAGGAGTTAATTTTTGTAAAAGGTATTCGTTTTGTGTTTCAGTTGACTTTTTTTTTTTTGCTTATGGACATCCAGGTGATTCAGTGCCATTTGTTGAGAAGACTATTTTTTTCCCCCAATGTATTTCCACTCCTACTTCGAGAATCAGTTGTATGTCTTTGTTGGGGTCTATTTTTGGACTCCTTGTTCTGGTCATGTTTCTCTTCTTTTACTACATCATGCTGTTTTGATTACTGTCATTTTTCCGAGTGATTTTAAATCAAAATATATAAAATCATACCTGCCCTTAGTAAGACCTTACACTCATAAGTAAGATTGAGTGGAGAGTGAAGGATTGATTAATGTCCTGAACCAGTGCTTAATTTTTGAAATGAGATTGTATTTTGTTACTTAAAGTAACCATGGCAATAGCTACTACCTTAAAATTAATAGAAAAGTCAGGAAACCGGCTGAATTCTTACCTAGTGCAGGGGCAAAGCTTCTTTCACAGAATAGCTTCATAGGCATTGAGGAGATGGATTGCAAGTTGTTTTAATGAAATCCCACTCAATAGACTTATTCAATATATCTGTCCAATATACAGGTATGTTACAACTCATATAGCATTTAAATAGCTATTTCATGGACTTGGGATAACATGAATCAAATCATTTGCCTTTAACATTTTAGCTGTATCTAGCAAGCAAATACTTGATATGTATCATAAAATATGACAGCTAAATTATAGGTATTAATTCCATTTTCTGATACCACATTTCTGTTGTATTTTTTCTCTTAATATCATAATATATTGATACAACCAAGATAAAAATGTATGTTTGGATAATGTTTATGATCTGCCTTATTAAAAAACATAAACTTTAAGTTGCCTTAGTAACTTATTCAGTATTCCAAACTGTGGGTCTAGCACCACATCAATTATGCATTAAGTTATATAGCACAATTATTATTTAAGGTATTTTCCATCCCTTATCTAATTTTATGTTTGAGACAAAATTTTTTTTCTTTTTAAAATTATTTATTTTAATTGAAGGCTAATTACTTTACAATATTGTAGTGGTTTTGCCATACATTGACATGAATCAGCCATGGATCTACATGTGTTCCTCATCCTGAACCCCCCTCCCATCTCCCTCCCCATCACATCCCTCAGGGTCATCTCAGTGCACCAGCCCCAAGCACCCTGTCTCATGCATCGAACCTGGACTGGCGATCTATTTCACATATGATAATATACATGTTTCAATGCTAGTCTCTCAAATCATCCCACCCTCACCTTCTCCCACAGAGTCCAAAAGTCTGTTCTTTATATCTGTGGTTTTTTTTGCTATCTTGTATATAGGGTCACCATTACCATATTTCTAAATTCCATATATATGTGTTAATATACTGTATTGGTATTTTTCTTTCTGACTTTCTTCACTCTGTATAATAGGATGTGAAAATTCCAGTTTCATCCAACTCATTAGAACTGATTCAAATGCATTCTTTTTAATAGCAGAGTAATATTCCATTGTGTATATGTACCACAGCTTTCTTATCCATTCATCTGCTGATGGACATCTAGGTTGCTTCCATGTCCTGGTTACTGTAAACAGTGCTGTGATGAACATTGGGGTACATGTGCTGAGACAAAATTATAATGCACCTTTGCTATACTTAAAGCACGTGGTATTCTCATGAGTTGCTTATATAAACACCACTGTTGTCTATAACTGCTCTTGTCCAGTGGTAACAATTTCAAGCTGCTAACAATTGACAAATATATTAAAGTAACTCAGAAACTACTACATTTTCCTAGTAATCTGTTTGATTATTTTCCATTTATTCCATGTTTGCGTTTTGAAAAAGAAAGATATTGCTGGAGTTCACCTCCTTCAAGAAGTAAACCTTTTTAGGTAAGACTGACTAGTTAGACTAAATTAAGGGTAGGTTATCTTTTTCTATAAACTTTTTAAGCTTTCTGGATCATTTATTTTCTGTCTCAGCCACTTTGCCACTGCAGCCTGACAGCCATCATAGATACCATGAATTCTGACAAAACTGTTTATAAAAAGTGCCATCACTTGGCCTGTAGGCTATAGATAGTTTATTGATCACTGACATAGAACAGGGGTCCCCATGGACTGGTAGATACCTCCTGGGGCTTCCCTGGTGGCTCAGTGGTAAAAAAACAAACACACAAACCAAAACTTGACAATGCAGGATACACAGGTTTGATTCCTGGTCCAGGAAGATTCCCTGGAGAAGGAAATGGCAATCCACTCCAGTGTTCTTGCCCAAGAAATCCCAGAGGAGAAGGAAATAGACACACAAGAAGAGCTAAAAAAATGGTTCATGTGCCCAACTCTACACACTTACCTCATAGGAAAGACTCTATCCTGTCAGTAACAGCATATTTATTCTTTTCAAAAATTTATAAATTTTTGTTTTTGTTTTAATCACTAATTTGTGTCTGACTCTTGTGATCCGATGGGTTGTAGCCCGCCAGGCACCTCTGTCCATGGGATTTCTCAGCAAGAATAATGGAGTGGGTTGAATAAGAAAACTGCTGCTGGAGGCTGACAACCTGAGAGTAAGGAACGTATAGTCTAAAAACAGACACAACGATTTTAAATCCCCAGGCTTGTAGTCACATACTGCTGGGATAAACAGTCCTTGTGTACAGATTATTGCTACTGATCTTTGTGAAGAAAATTATGAAATATGGACCCAACCAACCGGAAGCATGGTGAAAATAAAGGGGTATTGACAGCTGCGTGTTTATGAGTAGATGTTGCTCAAGTTCAGTGAGATAGACAGAAGAAGAGCTTAAACAGGGAAAAGAGTAATTTTCTGGAGACACATTCACTGATTGTTTAGCTGTCCAAAGTACACAAGGAAATACTACTATTAATACATATGTTTCCTGGAGACAAAGGTCCTTTGGAATTAAGACAGAATGAAATTATGAGCCTACTTACTCTTGACCCCAAGTCAATGTGAGAATCTCAATCATACTCTGTCTATTTTCTTAAAAAAAGAAAGAAAAACATCCAAATGTTCTTTCCAAAAGTGATTCCAACACAAGTGGTTAAAATTATTAATAAAAAAAGTATTGGCACTTAAAGGCATAAAATTATTTGAAACACTTCATTTCATAATGATGTTGAATAAATAAAGCATTGCTTTCCTTAAGTAAGGCCAGGTGTAGAAACAAATTACAGTTTTGTTTTGTTTTGTTTTGTTTTTGCTGAACATTTTGGAGTTTTGTACTCACAAAAGATTGTTTCCATATAGTACAAACTGTTGTGGGGCTTTGACTGTTATTTGGTAATTATGATCAATATTAAATACTTAAGAATAATTTATTCCTCACAAGTTAATTTCATGTAAATTTTAAGTTTAGATGTGTGATACCAAAATGATTAACTGAATAACTGCCAAACATCTTTCTTTTTTTCTATGTAGGTATCATTTATATTGCTTGGAAATAGTTTGAAATTCTTAAGTTAGCTAAGGTTTCCAATTTTGTTGCCAAGAAGAAATGACAGAATACTTTTTTCATTTAAAAAAAATGTATCTGTTATTCCGGTTTCACTCTTTTGCCTTATTACATGTTTTAAATCTCTCCTCTTTAATGTAATAAATAACATATAGTAATACATAGAAATGAAGACCCATTTTTACCCATCCCCAGTCCAACTATCTTCTTTCTTGTCCCAGAGATAAACTTTATCCAAATTCATGTTTTTATTTTTTGTATATGTACTTTAATTGCTATGTACTATTTCAGTGTATGAATAAACCACAACTAATTCTCCATTTATCTGTTGATAGCCATTTGAATTGTTATACTGGTATGAACAATAAGGAAATCAACTTTGCAGTTTTGTTTCCTTGTACATGTGTCTAGAAGTAGTATTTCTAATCTGACTTTTATTACAAAATCTCTCTCTTCTGTGGCTGTACCAATGTACGTTACCAATTGTATGTGAGAATTATCATGCATTTACATCTTCAACAAACTCAATATTATCTGGCTTGTAATTTTAAAATTTGCCCATCTTATAGTATTGATATGAATGGGTTTTGTTTTAATTTGCATTTGCCTGATTACTAGTCTCATTGAACATCTTGCCTATATTTTTGCTTCCTTCATGTGTTTGTTAAAGATAATATAAGATGAAAGAGAATGACAATGAATTGAGGTGCCAAAAGTTTCCATGGGTAAGAGTGGAATTCTTCAAAAACTGGGAGACATGATTACAAGTTGAGATGTCAACAGGGAGGAAAAGGGAAGGAGTCAAGAACGTCTCAGGATCAAGGGCATGTGAATGATGGTTTGGAAGTGCTACTGGGAACCCAAAGATCTCCAGTGGAAGAACATGGGGTTGCCTTCAGAAGGCTAAAAGGGCGTGGTCCAAGACAGAGCCAGGTTTTAATTTAGGAGATGAAAACAAGTAGCAAATACAAGGCGAGGAGTTGCTGACTGGGAGGCCCAAGGACCCATGTGAAGTATTTGTAAAGAAAGGAATAGGTCAGAATTAGGCATAGAGGGAGCAGTGTGGAGATGGGGATCCTGGGTGTGAGGCATGATGGGGCTGGCCCTGACATTCCTCCAGAGGAGGGTAGAAACCTGTGTAGTGGGATGGTCTTCCCTTAGTGGTAGGACAGCTCCTTGGAGAAGGGTTTGGCTTGTTGCTCTTACTCACTGTGGATCCCAAGAAACTAATGTGGTGCCTTCATCTGAGTCCACAGTTTCCTGTTCTTTAAGAGACCTAGCTAAATGCAACTGGAACCCAGAGCCAGAAGCACTTGATAATTTCTCTTTCTAGAGCAGGGTTCTCACAAAGAATTCAGAATTTAGAAAGAAAGTTTACTAAGCAGCTACCCTAAAAAGTACTTAAAAATATTTCTGCTTTAGCTATATAAATACAAGTTATTTTCTTTTCAGTTTAGCCTTTATAAAAATGTCACAGGAAAATACTTTTACTATTTAAAACATGGCTTTCCACTGGGATTGCATTCAATGCAAACACCAGTCCTGAATGAACTGTGGATTATGTGGCTTCATATACTACATATTATTTGTTTACTTTATACACAATGAACCACCATTAAAGGGATACATTTGGGGAACATTTGTTACTTGTAGTACTTTTGATGCTTATGAAGATAAAATTTTACACATTTTACTAAAATTTGGTGCTCATGAAAAAATATTTTCTTTTGTCATGTTGCATCAAATTTGTAAGAGCAAAGCAATTGCATCATTAAAAAAAATACCAATCATAAATCATCTAAATCAAAGTTCAGTTCAGTCTCTCAGTCATGTCTGACTCTTTGAGACCCTGTGGACTGCAGCATGGCCAGGCTTCCCTGTCCATCACCAACTCCCGGAGTTTACCCAAACTCATTTCCATTGAGTCGGTGATGCCATCCAACCATCTCATCCTCTGTCATCCCCTTCTCCTCCTGCCTTCAGTCTTTCCTAGCATCAGGGTCTTTTCCAATGAGTCAGTTCTTAACATCAGTTCTTCGCATCTGAATCAATGTAGTACTTGTAATTTCTTGAAAATTTGTGAAGACTTTTCAAATTTACCAAGAATCAGCAGTGAGGCTAGGCAGAGCAATTAAGGCTGAAACCTCCTTGGCGAGTGTCCCATGTCACGTCAGAAGGTGGGGAGCCACATCTTGCTCCTGGAGTTTGCATGTCACCAGGGGGTCTCTTGTCTTTGCCTTTTGCCCAGATTGAGATAACACATTTCTTGTAACTTTCATTTAAATACTTAAATGTGAACTTAAATATTTATTTAAATAATCAAATTTTTGGTTTAATAAAAACCTATTGTTAGAAACAAGAGAAGCAACATTCAAGAACAGCAAGTCTTACTCCGGTTTATCTTCCATTCTGCCCTTTAATTTTTCTACATTTCCAACCTGAAACCAGCTTTTCAGTTCACAATGTTTCAATGAAATGGAATTATCCATTGAAGCAAGAATGCGCCTAGCTCATCCCTTCAGGTCTAGTCAGTCAATCTGTACTGAAGTTTGGACACATTTGAGCCAGAGACAAGTTTGCAAGCTTCTCAAAGGTTCCAACTTGCTAACATTCTTTCATTCAACACAGATCCAATGAGTGCCTACTATGTGGCAGCACTGTAGAAACTCTGGGGAGACAGAGGGAATAAAATGCTCATGAATACCTGTCACCAAGCTTATATTTGGCATGGTGCATAGCCGAGCAGAGAACCTGCCTCCTCTGGCAAGAGGAAGCTGGTCATCTCCTAGTGCCTCCAGGTCTCTAGCCACATGTCTGACACAAAGGAGGAAGAAGCACTTTCACTTTATTTTCCCCGAGAGTCCTTGTCTTTTAAAGAATCCCTAAAAAGTCAAGCAAAGCCTGGTTGAGTTGCTGATGTCATGGGGAATTTGGCTGATGTAGCATACAGGCTTAATTGTCAGAGACAACCTCCTTCTTCTCAAAAACATGCTCCACCTTTGAAAGCTTCCCCACAGCCATTTCTCTCTGTAACCCTAGTCCCTCGATGCCCTGTCTCCAATCTCTAGTCCCTCTCCCTCTGTCCTGTCTCATCCAGGCACATCACTCCTTAACTATACTGCACTGTCTCTCCCATCTGTGTGCAGAGCTTTAAAAAAGGAGATCTTAATACAGTTTCTGCCTTCTCATAACTTAGTTTTACAGAATATTTAAGGCATTTGAGATGTGATCAGAAACAGTGTGTCTGAAAAAAAAAATGTTTTCAGTAACACCATCATGAAAGTAGAAATATATTAACATCATGGATATTATTTTTTTTCCTTCAAAGTGACTACATTTGGTTGAATCCATAAATTCTGATATGTTTAAAAAATTAATTATATTGTAATTGGGAATGCAATGGGCTGTAAAAATCAGATTACTAAATTGCTGTATTTTAACACAAAGAACAAAGGATGATGTGAAGAGAGACAATCAGGTGGTACAAAGAATGTCATGGATTGTGGTAAAGGTGACATAAGTGTGGCTTCTAGTCATGGGGAAAGACCCCGCAGATGTTGGGAGTCCTGTGTTTGGCCTTGAAGGAAGGATGAGTTCTGGATAGGGAGGAAGGTAGGACAGAGTGGTAAGGTTGTGTTACAACCCTGAGTGGTATGTCCATTGGCTGGTCTGTCCCACTCCATTTTGGTGAGAGGAAGAGTGATCCCTTCACTCAGCCATTCCTAACCAAGGTGGTTAGGGACTGGATCTACTTTCGGGTGTGGGAAGATTGGTTCTTGTAGAACTGAAGCCCTCCAGGTTTTCTACCTGGAGGTTGGGAGGTTGCCAGTTTCTGTAATCCAGGAAGTAGGGTTTTAATATCTGTGTGGAGTCAGACAATGGGTCTTTGGTCTAAACTAGAGTGGAGAGTGAGTTGGACCCAAGTCTCCTGCATAGAGACAAGATATTCAAAGGTCCATACCAACAATAAAAGTATAAATTAAGAAAACAATTAATTGATACAGAGAGGCAACCAAGAAATCTGTCTGCCATGGATGGAGAAAAGTTCCTAAGAAGTGTTAAGGACAAGCTTGTGCATTATGTTTGCTTGGGGTTTGAATTTATGCTACCTGCTAAAAAATTAACATAAAATTTGTTTTGAACCAATAATACCCTGGCAAGAGGGAGTGTAAAAGGACTCTGGAGGGGCAAATCCTTAGTTTGCATGGATTCACCATCAGTAGGAGCCTACTAAAGATGAACTCACAATCCATATTGTCTAGCAGCATGTTCAATTCAATGCTTCTTGTGGTCTTGGAATTTTGACAGGAGCCCCAGAGGCTGAGAACAACACATGCTGGATCACTTACAAAGAACAAGTGAAACTTGTCAACTCTCTTTTGACCTGCCTTCAGTATAGGTAAGGATAGGCTTACATTTCGTTTCAGAGGAATTTCAGAGTGAGAATTTCTTCAGAGAGAGAGCGCTGTAGTTGAACTAGGTGTTCTCGCCCACTCTCCCAGTCAAATGTGGGTGGGGTGAGGCGTCAAATATATACAAATAGGTCATGCTTAGATTAATGATGAATATGATGAGTGTGTCATGGACAAAGGATAATAGTTGGCCCAGTTCTGTGAACCTGGGGTCCAAAGGTTTGGTGGGAAGTAGTGGTAACATGGCATTGGTGCCTTCAGGTGATAATAGAAAGATGAATGTTCTTTTGCTCTCTTAAAATGCCTCAGAGATTCCCCTCTTCTGAGAGTCTACGTCTGCATATTTCCAGCATGGGTAATTCTTCAATAGGGGCCACTCTGGAAAACCCCCAATCCTTGGCTTCTTGGTTCTGCATTCAAAATATTCCTGCTGTAGTTATCCCATCCTTCTAGGTGAACCCTTTCCTCAGTCTCCCATCCAACGGGTACATATCTGGCTCACAAGAAATATTCATTTTCACCCCCACTCAATGGAAATGTGGCTTCTTCCCATGGTGGTCTTCTAGTCTCACTTCCTCAGGGCATCTGGCCAGCCTCTTGCTGTTATACATTTCCAAGCATAAATGAAGGAAAAAAGAACAGTTTCTACATCTCCTAAATCCCACAGATACAAAAAATACTGAGTGATTATCCTGTCAAAAATTATCTCTTTAATCTAATAAGAACCCATGAAATAACTACCCCAAACAAAGCCAAGATCTTGGTAATAGTCTAAACCTAATGGTGTGCGTCTCCCATCTCATTCCCCTGCCTCCCTCAACTCTAAGTAGTCATCATTTTGAATCCTGTGTTCAAAATTCCTTGGTTTCATTCTTCCATAAAATTATTTTTTGAGGTATAATAAACATACTTAAAATTGTACAAATCTTAATACTACCACTCAATAAAATAATTAAAAACATTAATGTGTTCAGTTGCTCAGTTGTGTTTGACTCTTCGTGACCCCATGGACTGTAGCCCTCCAGGCTCCTCTGTCCATGGAATTTTCCAGGAAAGAATACTGGAGTGTGTTACAAAAACATTAATATGATAGACAAAATTCTGGCAAAACTTATTAAGAAAAAAATAGGAGGTAAGACAGACAATAATAAGAATAAAAGGGAACAACACTAGAGATCCAGTGAATATATAAAAAAATAAACATCTGTGAACAATTTTATGCCAATAAATTTTAAATATAAAATAGAAATTTGCCTGGAAAAATATAATTTAATAAAGCTGACTTAAGAAAAAAGAGAAAACATGACTAGATAAATTATCAGTAAAGGAATTGAATCAGTAGTTAAAACTATAACACCTACCTTTCCCAAACAGACAAACAACAACCAAAAATCCATGAGACTCAGATAACTGCTGGAAAAATTGAAACATACACATTTTCTGTGTTTTGATTTTGGAAATCATCTTGCTTTGTGGATGAAGTTCATCCACAGCCATATGAACTTAGACATGGTTATTTAAAAATTTTTCAATCCTTCAAAAAAAAAAATCACAGGATTTAAAGAGATGTACATAAATTTTTGGCATCTTAAGAATTTCATAAATAAGTAATTAGCCACAGTTTTAGTAAAAATAAGTACTTCGAAGAAACATTTTTCTTAGTTTAAAAACATCAAGTGTTCGAGACAAATGTGTCCTTTTATAGCTAACTTTGCTAATCAATTCATACCACTGGCTTCAGAAGCAAAATATTTTCAAACTGTGTAGGAATTACTGGAAATCCATCTTTTAGCTTAATTGTGTCATAGTAGCCCTTTCCTGGGCAGTTACAATGTTTTGAAAGACATAATTCAGCCCAGCTGTGGCTAGATCTACATTTTAATGAGCCCTGCTATGATAGTACTCTACTGAGTCTTCTTCAGAATTTTTGTTGTTATTCAGCCGCTAAGTTGTGTCTAGTTCTTTGTAACCCCATGGACTGAACCATGCCAGCCTCGTCTGTCCTCCACTATCTCCTGGAGTTTGCTCAAATTCATGTCCATTGAGTTGCTGATGCCATCTAACCATCCTATCCTCTGCTACCCCTTTCTCCTTTTGCCTTCAATCTTTCCCAGCATCAGAGTCTTCTCCAATAAGTCAGCTCTTCACATCAAGTGGCTCAAGTATTGGAGTTTTGACTTCAGGATCAGTCCTTCTGTTGCAGAAGCCAGTACTCAAGACACCTAGCACTACACTCGGAGAGTCGGAGAACTCAGGTTTATTATGCCAGGGGGCCTAGAGGAGTTAACACTCCAAGCTCTGAGCCCCAAAGGGATTACAGAGTTTTTATAGGCAGACTGTAGTGGGCAACACTAGCTGTTAATAGGCTGGTTTAAACTAAGGGGTTTTGTGCATGCGGGAGCAGTGGTCAAGATGGGGAGGGGGATGCCTGACCTGGACAGGTTTGCAGGGGCTGGGTGACTGCAAAGAGCATGACAAGGGCGAATGAGATAAACTCCAGCTTCTCATATTGCACGTCCCCACTTTCTGAGACTACGTGACCTACGTGATCCAGACTTTGCCAGGGGCAAGGTGACAGAGGCAGACGGAGGTAACATTTTAACTTTTCCTCTTCATTGCCCCCCTCTTGATGCTTCCATCACTTGTAGAAAGCATCATCTCATGTTTTGGTAGGACATCCAGAGCTCCCCATCGTTTAGGGGGCTATATTGAGCTATTACCATTTGTAACTTTATGGATTCAATCCGAGAGGTTATGAACTAGGTAATTGCATTGAGAATACAAGGGCCAAACAAGAGCACCACAAAGAACATGAAGAGAAGACCAGTTAAAGGGAGAAGCCACGAACCTCAGCTCCGGATATTGTTCCAGTCACCTCAGGAATTTGCTAGTTCCTCTCTCCTTTTTATGATCTGTTCCCTTAGCTGTTGGGCCATGTCCCTGACTATTCCTGACTGGTTTACATAAAAGCAGCATTCTCCCTTCAAGAAGAGGCAGAGTCCTCCCTTTTCAGCTGTCAGTAGGTCTAGCCCTCTCCTATTCTGTAAAACCAGCTCAGTCAGGGAATCTAGTTGGTTCTGTAGGGCCACTAAATATTTGATTACCCTCTCAATGTTGTCTGTGAAGCCTTTGGATAGTCAATTTCTCCTCTTCCCATACCTATCTCAGCCATGATTCCTAGACCAGCTAGTAGGGGTATAAACTGGATGGCTCTTTTTGACCATGTATATGCTGCCAGAGGTACAGTCAAAGTCTGGTTGTTAGGGACAATATTCATCTGGGGAGTGAGGAAAGCTAAGGTGCAGATACCCATCCAGTTGACTGGTAGACATAAGTAAGCATCTGTCCCACAAACAAAGAAAAGGCCTTGATCAGGGCAGCACCATATTGTGTTTGTGGGAGGATGAGTGGGCCACTCACATTTTATAGTTTGATTACATTGATCTCTGGCTAGATTGCCTACAGGTTGAGTTCAACTATCATTTGTAAAGCATTCTGGTGCCTTTTGAGTTAACTCAATTGCCCTTAAGACTGACCCATGTAAGGATGGCTCTATAGGCGTTCCCATGGTTGTTGCATTATTTAATGGTACTGGTGAAGCTGAGTACTGTGGAGCTCCTAAGGAAAGGCATAGCCAGTAATCCCTGGCCAGCTGGGGGTTGGTGTGATTAAGAAGGTGGAGAGTTGCATTGAGAACCTGATACTGACAGGGGGGTCTAAGGGGAGTTAACTCTGTAGCCTGGGTCTTACTGCCAACAGGCAGAGCCTGATTTTTTAGGGCAAAGTTGGTCCATGATTTTGTCTATCTGCATTATTGTCCCTGTCCAGTAGGTCTTTCCATTTATTTGACAGACAGACGCCTGTTCTGTATTGTAACATCTACGTGGCATTTGGGGGTAGATAGAGGCACAGGGGCATGACGGCAGTGCTATGGTGTCAGGATACTACCCAGGGTTTGGATCCTCTGGTGGGGGAAAGGTAGCGGCAGCTGGGGGCATAACTGGAAAACATTTTTGGCACCCTGGATATACATCACATGGTTATGAAGGCAGTAGGTAATCAGTCTATAGGACTGGCTATTTATACATTGTTCTTGCTGATGGCTGAATAAGCGATTTTCCCAGGGTTGACTGTAATGTTGACACGTGCGTGATGGATAAGGAATGGCACCATCTGTTACAGCAAGGAACACCAGAAGGCTGCGAAGCAGCCTGCACGTAACAGATAACTAAACACTAGCAAAAGGTTTTCTCCCCATCTTTGGGTTGTCATGGCTATAGCAACAGAGCCTATCGTGAAGGGGCATCAGTTATACTGTGGGGCAATTTAATTAATAGAATTGATCATAAGAGACATCTAATAAGAAAGAGGCTTCCCACTACAGTGAGATAACAGACAGCTAATCACAGCTTTTGACCCAACTCCTAGTCCTGGGGTGTGACCGAAGCTAGTCCTATAGCAAAGAGCACAGCAATAATACCAATCAGGGGTAGAGTCCAGGGTTGACAATGAAAATCCATTGATATTTTGATAGCCAGATCCTCAAGCTTCCACCGTGCATTGACTAGCCAGCTGCCGGAGTGTGGCTGGAGCAAGGCGGTAGAATCCTCAAACTTCTGCGGTGCATTGACTAGTCAGCTCCCAGAGCAACTAGAGCAGGGCTCAGCGTCCTTCATGGGTGAGGGTTGTTGTTTTTGGAGGGGGTTTTAAGGGTCACGAACTGTTTTTCAGGGGTCCTCATCACAGGAAGCCACTGCCTTCTTGACTCTGGTGTGGCAGATCCAAGGGATGACGCCTGTAACTTTAACAGCAGTAGGGGTTTCCAGGACAATCATGTGAGGACCATTATGTGAGGACCTGTCCAAACTGATTGAAGTGCTTCCTTTTTCCAGTCCTTAACCCCAACCTCATCTCCTGGCTGATAGGGATGAACCCAGTTGCCCAAAGGAATGGGTGTCCTTTCTAAGCTTCCCCAGATGACATGGTGGAAGACTTTTCTCAGGGCCTGGAGGTGTTGGGACATCTCCAGGTCAGTTATTGCTTGGGGGTTTCCTTTGAGTTTTCCTATCACTGGGGGTAATCTCCCATATAAGATCTCAAAGGGAGAATAGCCTGAGGATCGTGGGGTGCGCCAGGCTCAGAGTAAGACTAGGGGTAACATGTCAACCCAAGATAACTGGGTCTCCTGACAGAGTTTACCTAATGTAGTCTTGAGGGTCCAATTCATGCATTGAACTTTCCCTGAGCTGTGTGGCCTGTAAGCAGTGTGAAGCTCCCATTTGATTCCCAGTGTCCTAGATAAAGTTTGGATTATTTCAGACACAAAAGCTGGCTCATTGTCAGACCCTCTGGGGAGAGGCAGCCCGTATCTCTGGATTATGTCTCTTAGTAAGGCCTTGGCCACTTCTCGTGCCTGTTCAGTGCATGGCGGGGTGGGGGTGGGGGGTAGGCTTTAGCCCATCCCGAGTAGGTGTAGACTACCACAAGTAAATACTTATAACCCCTACAGGGCTTGACTTCAGTAAAGTCTACTTCTATATCTTCAAAGGGCAGTGTCCCAACTGTCTGCACCCCTGGGTTGGGTCTTGGTCCTTGGATGGCATTATTTTGGGCACAAGTCACACATCTAGCCCTGATCTGGGCACACAGGGTTGGGAGTTTAGGAATGAAATAGTAGTGGCTCAATAAACTCCAGTGCAGTTTTTCCTAAATGAGTTGCCTTATGATGTTGTTTTACCAGCTGGATTGCTATATTGTTGGGGACAAAGAGTCTTTGGTCTGGGAGCTTCTGCCAGCCCTCTTTTTCTTTTATTCCTTCCTCATTTAGAGCCCATTGATCTTTCTTGGTGTATCTCGGGGATGGAGGCAATTCTGGTGCCAAGAGGACCTTAAAGATTGACTCGGGGCCCACTGTGGGGCTCGGTTGTATCGCTGCCTTCTCGGCTGCCTGGTCAGCTAACAGATTTCCTTTGCGGATTGGATCAGTTCCTTGCTGATTGCCTTTACAATGGATGACTGCCGCTTGGGAAGGCTTCCAGACTGCTTCTAACAGCTGAAGGATTTCTTTTTTTGTTTTTAATATCCTTTCCCCCTGTTGTCAATAGTCCCCTTTCTTTATAAATGGCTCCATGTACATGTAGAGTAGTAAAGACATACCTTGAATTAGTATAGATGTTGACTCGTTTCCCTTTGGGGTGCCTTAGCACCTGGGTGAGTGCCATAGCTCAACCCATTGTGCTGACCACCCTTACAGCAAGGCCTCAGCCTTCACTATTTCCTCAGTTGCTATTATGGCATAGCCTGCTTTACGCTGTCCATCTTGGATGAAACTACTTCCATCAGTCAAGAGTTCCAGTTTTGGATTCTGGAGGGGAATAGCCGTCAGGTCTGGCCTGCTCGAGTAAATTTCATCTGTGACCTCTTGACAGTTATGATCAGGGGTTCCTGCTTTCGTAGGTAAAAAGGTGGCAGGGTTCAGCGTCCTCACAGTCTCAAGTTGGACCCCTGGGTTTTCACAAGGCAGTCCTTGATAGTGAGTCATCCTGGAGTTGGTCAGCCACTTATGCCCCTGGCTGTTCATCAGGAAAGTAACTGCATGGAGAACCTTTGCATTTATATTTTGTCCTAGAGTAAGCTTATCTACTTCTCCGACCAAAACCACAGTGGCAGCTAATGCCCAGAGGCATGGTGGCCATCCCGTGGCCACTGGATCCAGTTGTTTGGACAGATATGTGACTGGGTGCTGCCATGGCCCAGCTGTTTGTGTGAGGACCCCCAGTGCAGTGTGACTTTTCTCGTGTACAAAGAGGTTGAAGTCCCACGTTACATCTGGCAGCCCTAATGCTGGAGCGCTGGTCAAGAGTCTCTATCTCCTTGAAGGTCTTCTGTTCAGGTCCCCACTCTGGGGGTCCTTATCAGACCCTGCTCTGGCTTTAAACAAAGGCTTGGCAATTTCAGAGAAACTCGGTATCCAGATCCAACAGAATCCGCAGCCCCGAGGAACTCACGGACTTCTTTCTTGGTGTTCGGCCGAGGTATTGAACAAATGGCTTGCTTCCTCTCACGCCCGAGCACCCGATGCCATTTTGAGATCACAAACCCCAGGTACTTGACCTCCTGTCTGCAGATCTGAGCTTTTTTACAAGACACCTTGTACCCTGTGGTGGAGAGTAGAGCGAACAGGGCTTTGGTGCCTCTCCAGCTGTCCCCATGGGCGGGACTGGCTAGCAACAGGTCATCCGTGTACTGGAATAAGGTGCAGTTTAAAGTTTCTCTGGGAAAAGCAGCAAGGTCCACAGCCAGGGTTTCACCAAATAGGGTAGATGAGTTTTTGAAGCCTTGTGGCAGTTGACTCCAAGTCAGTTGTGTCTTTCTCCTGGTGTCTGGGTCTTCCCATTCAAAGGCAAACAAGCGCTGGCTGGATGGTGATGGCTGGAGGCAGAAAAATGCATCCTTGAGGTTGAGGCAGGTGAACCAGCTTGCCTGAGTGGGTAAGAGACTCAGGAGAGTGTAGGGATTTGGGACCACTGTATGGATGGTGATCACTGCACTGTTGACGGCACGGAGGTCCTGGACAGTTGTTCCCTCCAGACTTTTTGACTGGCAAGAGTGGAATGTTCCAGGGAGATTGACCTTCGTTTAGGATCTCTGCATCTCATAGATGCTGGATATGGTCCTGAATTCCCAGGTGTGCCTCCCGTTGTACTGGATACTGTTGCTGTCTAACAGGAGTGGCTCCTGGCCTTAGGTCCAGTACATGGGAGGCATGGTTTTTGGCCAAACCTGGGGGCCCCTCCTCTGCCCAGACATCAGGGAATTCTTTTAGCAGGCTGGGGGGATTTATTTGTTCCCTTCCTGAGGAATAGAGACACCATTCATCTTCCCTGGGCACAGTCACAGCCATCATCAGAGCCGACTGGCTACCCAAGGTAAGGCTGGCAGGCTTTCCGGGGGCAAAGGTGATTTGTGCCCCCAGTTTTGTCAGTAAGTCTCTACTCAGCTGGGGAATGGGGCATTCTGGTAAGTACAGAAATTCTTGAGTCACCAGATGGCCCCCTAGCTGACATGAACGGGGCCTTGCAAAATGAACAGGCTGCCATGTCCCCTGGGGCCCCAACAATAGTTGCTGTTCAGCCTGTGAAGGGAGCCACAGGTGTGGTTACCACGGAGTATTCAGCTCTAGTACCCACCATAAAAGTCATTGATTGGCTACTTTCATTGTGACTGTGGGCTCCTGGGGACCCAGTATTGGGAAGCCTGGTCTTCCCTAGTCTGATTCTGTTCCGGCCAGGCTGATAAGGTTTTGGACAGCTGGCTCAGGCTGCTACCTTTCTCTGTTGGGTAGATTGAACTTCTTTGACCATTCAGATGTCCATCTGAGATGGGGGCACTCATTCCTCCAGTGACCGATCTCTTTGCAATGGGCACACTGGTCATAGCGTAGTGATGATCTCTTCTTAGTTTCCCCTTTCCACAAGGGAACGGTCTGTTTCACTGGGTCTGAGCTCCTTAATGCTGCTTAATGCTTAATGCTAGAAAGGCTGCTTTCTGTTTCATTTTTCAATCTGCTTCTTGTTGGGCTTCAGGGTCTCGGTTCACAAAGACTTTATTTGCTACCTCTAGGAGCTGTGTGGCATTCATCACAGTGAAACCTTCTAGCTTTTGGAGGTTTTGTTGGGTGTCTGCACAGGATTGAGCCACAAAGGCAGTATTAATTATCCTTTGATTCTCTGCTCTCTCAGGGTTGAATGGGGTGTATGTCCAGAATGCTTCACACAGTCTTTCATAAAAATCAGTTGGGGGGCGGTCTCATCTGCTTTTTGGATTATCATTGTAATTTTGGACATAGTGGTGGGCTTTTTGGCTCCTGCTCGAAGTCCATGTAGAAGGGCATCATGGTATTGAGCCAGAATTTCTTGTCCTTGTCTGGTATTGAAATCCCGATTAGGTCTCATCTCCGGCATCACTTCTTGTGCCCATCCTTCTGCATCTAAGACCTCTGCGGGATCTTGTCCTCAGAGCCATTTTGGGATTCTGTCCAGATGCGTCGCCTTTCCTCAGTGGTGAAGAGAGACAAGGAGCTGGCGACAGTTGTCCCATGTAGGCTGATGGGTGTAGAAAGTGGACTCAAGGAGGTCAATCATAGCCTATGGCTTATTAGAGTAAGCTGGGTTATGGTATTTCCAGTTTAGGGGATCAGTAGTGTTGAAGGGCTGGTAATAGAGGATGGAGTGACCAGGCTGGACTGAGCCATCCTTGTTCACTTGTCGAGGACCTTGAGTTTCTTGCAGTGCTATCTGATGGGCCACAGCAGCTGGTTAGATTGTTTAACTGAGCGGAGCCACCTCCTTACTGGCTCAGGGCTGGAGTCTTGCTCATCAGGTGGTGTGGGGGACATGGAGGGAGGTGGGCTGTCTGGCAATGGTCTAGTGCTGGCTGTGCCTGGGCTTGTGAAGTCAGGGGAACGTATGCCGGGGGCAGTGGTGGGTCTTCCACCGGATCTCCCTGGAATATAGGTTTTTTTTTTTTTTTCTTTCTTTTTTCTGAGTGGCTGGGCCATAGATACCCTACTCTGTCCCTGTTCATTCATGCAAAATCTTGCCTATGGGGGCAGGGTCTGTGCTATTAGAAGCCAGGTGTCTATGTATGGAAACATATCTGGATGTCCTGGAGTCCCAGTGATGACCTGGTGTACTGCTTGGACAGTGGGCAGGTCGAGCGTGCCCTCTGGCGGCCATCCAATGTTAAAGGATGGACAATCCAGCGCGCATAAATTACAAAGCTTCCTGAGGGTCATCTTGACTCTGTAGCCTCCTACAAAACCCTTCTTAAAGTTCTTTATCATGCAATTTAAAATTGTTGGCTTAGAGGAACTCCCCCCCCCCTCCGCCCCCTGCCATGTTGACAAATGTAATCTACCTGGCAGGGTTTTGAGGAAAACCTAATCTCTTAGATGTCAGCTCAAGGAGTCAGTTGACAGAATAACCGGTAACCAATAATTTCTCCCTCCCTGTGTATCCCGCCCTGAGTCGGTGACACAAAGACAAACAAGGGTGGGTGTCCCCTCAAAAGAGGAGACCATTCAGGTGGCTGCTTGGCCACATCTCCAGAGGGAACTTAGGTGCCTCTTAGAATTGGCGGATCAGTATAAACCCCTGATCCGGATCTGTCTCGCAGGGAGGGACTGGGTCCCCCAGAGGGAGACACCGCCTTGAGCAGTATGAGGTCACCACGGAACTGCAAGTTAGGGCCCTCTTGGACTCTGTAGCCACAAAGGCCGTGAAGGCACACACTTGAGCCTGAAGTGCAAGCTAATCAGGCCGCACACTCATTAGCACTCATTTTTCATCTGCCTGGCCGGTCTCCAAGAGACATTTAAGATGCCTTTTAGCATTGGCAGGTCGGTATAAACCCCCGACCTGGACCAGCCTCACAGGGAGGGATCAAATTCCCCAGAGAGTGGCACCACCTTTCAGCCTTATGAGGTCGTCATGGAACCGCAGGTTTTGGACCTTCTCAGGCTTCTAGTCAGAGGACTGTGGAGTTCACTTTCACTTCCTTCAGTCAGCAATCATGCATACACAATCACTCAGAGGTTATCACAATACCTCCCTTTCCCAAGTCCCCAGGTCTCCCTATCTGATGCTCCCTTCCTGGGAGCCTAAGGAGGTGGTCAGTCTCCTCTTCTACCCATTAGAATAGGTTCCTGCCTAGGGACCGGGCCCGGGGCCTTACCTTATCCTGTGGCGGTTCCTGGTGAGTTGGTCTGGCCCTCCAATGAGTCCGACTGGGGCTCAGCTGTCTGGAGAGTCGGAACACTGGTCAGAAATAGAACCAAGAATACCATCAGGTGGTGCGCCTCCTCCTTCGTCTTGGAGCTCTTCCGCTCTGACCCGGTTGAACCACCAGTCTGGAGGCTCAAGGGGCCAGCATGGTTGGAATCTTGCTGGGGCCTCCAGAAATGTTGCAGAAACCAGTACTCGAGAAACCATGCATCACACTGGGAGAGTCAGAGAACTCAGGTTTATTACGCCCAGAGGAATTAACACTCCAAGCTCTGAGCCCAGAACAAAGGGATTACAGAGTTTTTATAGGCAGACTGTAGTGGGCAACACTAGCTGTTAATAGGCTGGTTTAAACTATGGGGTTTTGCACACGTGGGAGCAGTGGTCAAGATGGGGAGGGGGATGCCTGACCTGGACAGGCATGATTAAGCAGGTTTGCAGGGGCTGGGTGACTTCAAAGAGCAGGACAAAGGTGAGTGAGATAAACTCCAGTTCCTAGTATTGCAAGTCCCCACTTTCTGAGACTATGTGACCTACGTGATCCAGACTTTGCTAGGGGCAAAGTGAGTTACAGAGGTAGAAGGGGTAAAATTTTAACTTTTCCTCTTCACTTCCAATGAATATTCAGGATTGATTTCCTTTGTGATTGACTGGTTTGATCTCCGTGTTGTCCAAGGGACTCTCAAGAGTCTTTTCCAACACCACAATTCAAAAGCATTAATTCTTTGGTACAGATTTTGCCTAATTATTCTATTTCTGTCTTTGACATTTTTTCAGTAGTTAACCCCACAACTCAAGTGATATTTCCCTGATAAATGAGTGGTTATGGATGGTTAACTTGGTTTATGGGTCATCGCTTTCACAAAAAATATTTATTTTTATTTTTTACAAAAATATTTTTTAACCCCTTGCCTGAGTTAACATGCAGAGTTTTGTGTCAAGTTTCCTCCTCTGGCTAAGACAGAATTGATACTTTAATTCTTCACTCAGTGAGCTATTCAGGCATCTAATTATTTATTCATTCATCAATGATTTATTTTTCATTGTCTGTATATCAGGCATTCTTAGGTGCTGGGGACACAGAGATGAAGAAAGTTTGGGCCCTTTCCTTGAATAATTCACAGTGTAGAGGGAGATGAAAATGTGCTCATAGATTTATGATGGTGGAATAGGATAAATGCTATCATAGAGCGGGAAGGACAGATGGCGGAGGAGTAGATAGATGTGGAGTACCATCTCTCTCCACAGATACATAAGGAATCCACCTTCAGACACAGAAGTGCTTGCAGAACACCAGCTGAGAGTGGAAAGGAGTATTTGACCACCAGAAAAGAACATATAGAGCCACACAAAACTCGGTAGGACAAAGGAACTTGGGGGAAGAACAGTAGTGTTAGTAGGACTGGACCTGCGCTTGGTGAGTGGGGGAACTGAAGTAGGGGTCTGACCCCCACATCAGGGCAATTGTCTGGATCAGAGAAGAAACATTTAAGGCTGAGAGTGAGGCAGCTGATCTGTGGCAGCTTAAATGGAATGAGAATCAGACAGCCCTTACTGCAGCAATACATACCCTGCACAGGGGTGCAGGTCCCCTTGGCGCAGCAGCTGGGGCCTGGAGCATAAGGACTGTGGAACAATCCCTGGGCAAGGGCTGCTATTGACTCCAGAGAGACAGCCAGAGGAGACACGAGGGAGGAGACAATGGTGGGAAATGCCTGTGGAGGAAAGCCAGGCAGACATGAAAGCAAGGCAATACTGCTGGGTCAGGCACAGGAGGCAGAGCCATCACCGGAGCCTCTCTCTCCCCACACACCGGCATCAGCAGTTGAAAAATAGAGAGGCTGGCCCATCAAGCACGTGAAGCTTGAAACAACAGAGTAGGACCCCACCCAGGGTGCCCCTTTAAGTGCCTGGTGTGCTGACCTACAGAGTAGGACCCCAACCAGAGGTCCCCTCTATGAGCTTGATGCACTGAACAACAAAGAAGGACCCCAGGAAAGAGAGCCCTCTAAGTGCCTGAACTTGCAGAGCTACAGAGAAAGACTAGCTAAACAGGCCTTCTGATTGCCAGCTACCAGAGGCTTGAAAAAAGACAGTGATAGGGCCATTATTCCTGTGGCTGAGGCAGTCTGTGTCCCTGCACACTAGGCAGACACTGTGTCTATGGAATATAAAAAAGAACATTGAGAGCCCCCATAAAAGAAAACGCACTACTTCTGATATCTGTTGATATTGGAGGCAAGAATACACAGGCATAGGACCAGATTAGAGTCTGAGCTGTCCCCATAGCAGGTCCAGAGACCAGAGCTGTGTTAGAGGGCATCCTAGGGAGGTGAGGTGGACTATGACTCCCAGAGAGGGAAAAGATACTGACAGCAGAAACTCAAGAAAGACATTTATTTTTCTTATGTTTTGACTTGTCTTGCAGTTTCTTTTGGGTTTTCTTTTCTTTCTTTTTCCCCACTCTGTTGTATTTGTCGATTTTATTAGCACTATGAACTTTAGTTAAGCTTTTGAGTTTTTTTTTTTTTTTTCAATCACACTTTTCATTGCTGTTATAAATCGTTGCCTTTATGTTGGTCTTTTGCATTTCTGGGGAGTTTTCCTTTTTTTTTTCTTCTTTTCTTTTTAATTCCTATTATTATGTTTTTCTACATTTATTCCTTTGTTTGCTTTTCCTACTGTTCTTTTCCCCTTGTTTACCCTTTGAGTTACAAGGAAGACCCTGCAGTTAATCTTTAATATATATAAATCTTTATACCTCTATTTAACTTTCCATTTGTATTCTTTCTTTTTATTTTCTTTCTTTACTTCCTTTTTCTCAGCATATTTGTTAGTTTTGTTTTCATTATTTTATTCCCAATTGGCACTTTGCTTTAGCTATGTTTTCCAGTTTGTGCTTTAGTTAGTTTTGTTCTTAACTGGTGGGAATCATTTTTGGTTTCTTTTGTTTGCTGGATCAGTCTACTGTACCTTATTTTTGTTGGACTGTTTTGACTTTGCTTTTGGGTGTATACGTGTAATTGTATATTCCATTATTTTACTTATTATTTGCCTGATTTTATAACTGCCATTCGTCTGAAGTTCATTTTTGGTTTGGGTATTTGTTTTACTCTCACTTAATGCCATAATAAACCACTTGTGGAATCTCCATTCCTGGCCAGAATTCAAGTCCTGAGCTTTAGAGTGGGAGTACTAACTCCAAACCCCTAGCCTACCAGAGAACTCTTAATCCTCAGTTCAGTTCAGTTCAGTTCAGTCGCTCAGTGGTGTCCGACTCTGAGACTCCATGAATCACAGCACGCCAGGCCTCCTTGTCCATCACCAGCTCCCAGAGTTCACTCAGATTCCCGTCCATCGAGTCAGTGATGCCATCCAGCCATCTCATCCTGGGTCGTCCCCTTCTCCTCCTGCCCCCAATCTCTCCCAGCATCAGAGTCTATTCCAATGAGTCAGTTCTTTGCATGAGGTGGCCAAAGTACTGGAGTTTCAGCTTTAGCATCATTCCTCCCAAAGAAATCCCAGGGTTGATCTCCTTCAGAATGGACTGGTTGGATCTCCTTGCAGTCCAAGGGACTCTNGTACTCCTTTTCCTATTTGGAACCAGTCTGTTGTTCCATGTCCAGTTCTAACTGTTGCTTCCTGACCTGCATATAGGTTTCTCAAGATGCAGGTCAGGTGGTCTGGTATTCCCATCTCTTTCAGAATTTTCCACAATTTACTGTGATCCACACAGTCAAAGGCTTTGGCATAGTCAGTAAAGCAGAAATAGATGTTTTTCTGGAACTCTCTAGCTTTTTCCATGATCCAGGGGATGTTGGCAATTTAATCTCTGGTTCCTCTGCCTTTTCTAAAACTAGCTTGAACATCAGGATGTTCACGGTTCACATATTGCTGAAGCCTGGCTTGGAGAATTTTGAGCATTACTTTACTAGTGTGTGAGATGTCAAATAGTGAGAACTACCACAAAGGAAACCACTTGAATACAAGACCTGGCATCACCCAACTACCACCAGCACTCTGTGCAGGACGCCTCATCCAAACAACAAGCAAGACAAAAATACAAACCCAATTATCAGCAGACAGGGTTATAATCTCACTCAACCCTGCCCATCAGAGGGAAAAAAAAAAGCTAAGCACAAATCTCACCCTATACGAAGCTTACACATACCACTGGACCAACCTTAGGAGGGCATAAACCAAAAGGAAGTAAGAATTCAACCTTGAAGCCTGGAAAAAGGAGACCTCTAACATAATAAGATTAAGAAAAGGAAAAAGAAGGGAGATACTGTACAAATGAAGGAACAAACTAGAAACACAGAAGTCCAAATAAGTGAAGAGGAAATAGGCAAACTCCCTGAAAAAGAATTCAGAATAATGATAGTAAAGATGATCAAAAACCTTGAAAACAAAATGGAGAGAATGCAAGAATCAATTAACAAAGACCTAGAAGAATAAAAGAACAAACATACACAGAGACAAACAACACAATTACTGAAATTAAAAATACTCTAGAAGAAATAAATAGCAGAATATCTGAAACATAAGAATGAATGAGTGAACTGGAACATAAAATGGTGGATATAACTTCTGAAGAACAGAATACAGCAAAAAGAATGATAAGAACTGAGGTAGTCTCAGAGACCTCTGGGACAATATCAAATGCACTAACATTCAAATTATAGGGGTCCCAGAAGAAGAATAGAAAAAGAAAGAGTATGAGAAAATTTTTGAAGAGATTATAGTTGAACATTTCCCCAATATATGGGAAAGAAAGTAGTCAGTCAAGTCTAAGAGGCACAAATAGTCCAATACAGGATAAACCCAAAGAGAAACAAAACAAGATAGACACTAATCAAACTAGCAAAGATTAAACACAAAGAAATAATGTTAAAAGCAGCAAGGGAAAAGCAACAAGTAACATACAAGGGAAACCCCATACACTTAACAGCTGATCTTTCAGCAGAAACTCTGCAGTCCAGAGGGAATGGCAGGATATAATTAAAGTACTGAAAGGGAAAAATCTACAATGAAGATTACTCTACTTGGCAAGGATCTCAGTCAAAGTTGATGGAGACATCAAAAACTTTCAGACAAGTTAAGAGAATTCAGTACCACCAAAACCAGCTTTACAACAAATGTTAAATGAACTTATATAGTCAAGAAATACAAGAGAAGAAAAAAGACCTACAAAATCAACTCCAAACAATTAAGAAAATGGCAATAGGAACATATATATTAATAATTACTTTAAATGTAAATGGATTAAATGCTCCAACCAAAAGATACAGACTGGCTGAATGGATACATAAACAAGACTCATATATATGCTGTCTAAAAGAAACCCACTTCAGACCTAAAGACACATGTAGACTGAAAGTGAGAGGATGAAAAAATATATTCCATGCAAATGGAAAGCAAAAGAAAGCTGGAGTAGCAATCCTCATATCAGACAAAACAGACCTTAAAATAAAGATTACAAGAGATAAGGAAGGGCAGTACCTAATGATCAGTGATCAATGCAAGAGGAAGACATAACAATTGTAAATATCTATGCACCCGACATAGGAGCACCTCAATACTTAAGATAAACACTAACAGACATAAAAGGAGAAATTGACAGTAGCACAATAATAGTAGGAGACTTTAACACCCCCTCTTACATCAATGGACAGATGATCAAAATAGAAAATTAATAAGGAAACATAAGTCTTAAATGATACATTAGGCAAGATGAATCTCATTGATATCTTCAGGACATTCCATCCAAATGCAGAAGAATACACCTTCTCCTCAAGTGCACATGGAACATTCTCCAGGATAGACCACATCTTGGGTCACAAATCAAACCTCAGTAAATTTAAGAAAACTGAAATCTTATCAAACATCTTTTCTGATGACAGTACTATGGGACTAGATATCAATTACAAGAAAAAACCCTGCAAAACACACAAACACACGGAGATTAAACAATATGTTTCTAAATAATGAACAGATTGCTGAAGAAATCAAAAAGAAAGTCAAAAAATTCCTGGAAACAAATGACAATGAAAACACAACAACTCAAAACCTATGGGATGCAGCAAAAGCAGTTCTAAGAGGGAAGTTCATAGCAATACAATCCTAACTCAAGAAACAAGAAAAACATCAAATAAACAACCTAACTTTACACCTAAAACAATTGGAAAAAGAAGACCTTAAAACCTCCAAAATTAGCAGAAGGAAAGAAATCATAAAGATCCTAGCAGAAATAAATGAAATAACAAGAGTAAAGATTAATAAAAGTAAAAGCTGTTTCTTTGAGAAGATAAAATTGATAAACCCAATCAACAAGTGGGCCAAAGAATTGAACAGACATTTCTCCAAAAAGAGATACAGATGGCCAACAAACACATGAAAAGATGCTCAACATCACTCATTATCAGAGAA
>SJYQ01000206.1:133406-145522 GCA_006410935.1 Redunca redunca | reverse complement strand
TACAATGAGTAGTTCATACCAGTTCATACCAGTCAGAATGGTCATCATCAAAAGTCTACAAACAATAAATACTGGAGAGGGTGTGGAGAAAAGGGAACCCTCTTGCACTGTTGGTGGGGATGTGGATTGGTACAGCCACTTTGGAAAATGGCATGGAAATTCCTTAAAAAACTAGGAATAAAACCACCATATGACCCAGCAATCCCACTCCTAGGCATATAACCTGAGGAAACCAAACTTGAAAAAGACACATGTACCCTAATGTTCACTCTCGCACTCTTTACAATAGTTAGGACATGGAAGTAACCTAGATGTCCATATACATATGAATGGATAAAGAAGTGTGGTACATATACACAATGGAATATTACTCAGCCATAAAATGGAACACAATTGAGCTCAGTTTGAATGAGGGAGATGAACCTAGAGCCTATTATACAGAGTGAAGTAAGTCAGAAAGAGAAATATAAATTTCATATACTAATGCATATATATAAAATCTAGAAAGATGGTACTAAAAAATGTATTTGCAGGGCAGCAATGGAGAAACAGACATAGAAAACAGACATCGGCATGGGGAGAGAGGAGGAGAGGGTGAGATGTATGGAGAGTAACATGGAAACTTATACTACCACTTGTAAAATAGATAGTCAATGGAAATTTGCTGTATGTCTCAGGAAATTCAAACAGGGCTCTGTATCAACCTAGAGAGGTGGGATGGGGAGGGAGACGGGAGGGAAGTTTAAGAGGGAGGGGACATATGTATACCTATGGCTGATTTCATGTTGAAGTTTGATAGAAAACAACAAAATTCTGTAAAACAATTATCCTTCAATTAAAAATTAAATAAAAATTTTAAAAACAGCATAGTGCTAGGAAAAGAGGGCCAGGGTCATGCAGAGGAAGGAGAAACTATTTCCTTTTCACTGGGGAGGTGAGTTTTGAGCTACATTTTGAAGCACTATAAAGAGGAAGGGTTACGTAGCAGAATTAACAGACATAAAGAAATGAATTCCTGAAAGTATCTAGGAATTTCTTACAAGTTCAATATGTAGGAGTATAAAGCACAAGGGGGAGTTTGGGAAGATAAAGTTAGAAATCTATTATATATAAAATAAATAACCAACAAGTTTGCACTGTATAGCACAGGAAACTATATTCAATATTTTGTGCTAACCTATAAGGGAAAAGACTGTGAGAAAAATAGATATTTTTGTATATCTGAATCACTTTGCTGTATACCTGAAACTAATACAACATTGTAAATTAACTATACTTCAATGAAAAAAGGAAGATGTTTTGGGGACCATATTAGATATCTATTGGTGTGTTAAAAACTACATAAAAACTTAGTGGCTTAAAAGCAGTGATTTATTTCACAATTTCTGTGGGTCAAGAATTGAGGAGCAGCTTAGCTTTGTGGTCCTATTTCGGGGTCTCTCACAAAGTTGCAGTCAAGAGGTCAGCTTGAGCTGTACTAACCTGGAAGCATGAATAAGGCTAAAGAATGCTTATAAGGTGGCTCACTCAAACCTGGGAAGGTAGTGGCAGTTTCTCATCTCATGGACCATTCCAGAGGGTGTCCTCATGGCATGCCAGCTGGCTTCCCTCAGAGCAAGTGACTGCATAGAGTATAATGTAGAAGCCAGAGTGTCTTCTATGACTTGGCCTTCAAAGTCACATGTCATCATTTCTACAACATCTTAATGGTTCACAGGTCAACTATACACAGTACAGAGGGGACAATACGAGGAGGTAAATATCAAGGCAAGAATCACTGGGGCTACCACAGGGGCAGGCTGTGAAGAGCCTTGTATGTATGGCTTGGGAGTTTGGATTTTTAAAAATAATCATGAGAATGTCAATGAAATTTGTTATTTTAAATAATATTGATGAAAGTAATATATGCACTTTATAAGAGATTTGGAAAATATACAAAAATACAAAGAAAAAAATATCAGCTTACCACCAAAGAGAATCACTGATAACATTTTATATTACTTCTTTCCAGTCTTCTCCTATTTATAAGGGTTTTCCCCTACTCTTTACTATAAAGTAAGCAGTTTTTCATATAACTGGAAAAAAAAACAATAGATATTTTTAACAGAGTAGGTACGGAAGTTAAATTGGGATCTTGGAACTCTTATGTCAGAGACCAGTCAGTCCATGAGAAATAAAGAGATATTAGACAAAGCACTGGTAGTAGAGTTAGAGATAAATGAGTTGGGAGAAATTTCTGAGCTGGAATCCACACAATTAGGTGGCTGATTACATGTTGGGAGTACAGAAAGGAGATGCTAAGGGCAACACTAACATTTCTGGAACACCAAAAAGAATGTAATCGGTGGCATGGGTACATGAGGGGTAGTTAGGAGTCTGTCCTTGAAACTTATTGAAAGAAGAGCCTGTGGGCATGTGGGCACTCTGCAAGGGTCCAGTGGAGAGGAAGAAATTGAAGATCCAGGAGAAAGAGATGATAAGTGACAGAGTGTAACCTTAGAGGAGGCGTGAGCAATCCAGGCACGTGGCAAAAGGCTAGCTTTGGAGAGGATAAGCTTCTAAAGGGGCTTTTCAGGTGGCTCAGTGGGTAAAGAATCAGCCTGCAAAGCAAGAGAGCAGGAGGTGCGGGTTCTATCCTCGGATGGGGAGGATCCCTCAGAGGAGGGCATGATAACCCACTCCAGTTTTCTCGCCTGGAGAATTCCGTGGATCACAGAGTCAGACATGACCTAGTGGACATGCAAACACACAAGCATACTTATCTCACTTAATTCTTACAACACAGTGGGAAGTTCCTTCCTTCTTTCCTCTCTCTCTTTCCTTTTTCTTTCTTTCTGTTATTAGCCTCCTATAATTGGTGTGGAGATTTGTTTAGAATGGTTAAATCACTTTTTTAGGGTCATCCAACTAGTAAGTAATAGACCTAGGATTCAAATCCTGTTCTTCTTGGAGAGCGTAAGGAAAAGTTTGACTTCACTTTTGTTGTTCACTGACAGCTTTTCAGCTCCACTACTTCCCATTCTTATTCTGCCCCATATCTGGGCAAGAAACATGGGGAGCTCCGTCCTTTGGTGCTGTGGGGGGTCCAAGCCCATGCAGGGGAGCCCTCACATCCAGCCCTACCTCTAATCACGTGACAGTGATGCCAGCCTCCTCTCCCTGCTCTTTCAAGCCATTTTGGGAACTTCTGAGGGCCCTGCGCTACTCCGCCCAGAAAGCGAGACATCAAATTTTTCATACCATTTTGGTGCATGTGTGGCAGCTTCAGTCTCAACATTTGAACAAAATTTGGGGTGGAGGTCCATCCTACTCTAGGGGGTAACCACAGCTATTATCATGAACATGATGTCTTGGAGATGATCTCCACCACCAGCAGCAGTCTTTCTTCTCTTCTTATTTAGAGAAGTTTAATGTTTCCTCCTCTGGGACAGGAGTTGAGGAAGGCAATTTGGGCACATAATACACAAGTATAAATATGGGGTGACGTGGCAGCAACTAGGTCATGGGAAAGAAAGAGGAGACTGGCGATTTGGTGGCTGCAGTGAGGTGGTGAGGCTTGCATATCTGTTAGGTGGAGTGAGGCACAGCAAACTGACCCAGCAGGAAGGAGAGGACTGCTGGTCATCACTGTGAGTTACCCGTGCACTGTGGTGGCTCTAATTTGCATGGATGTGTAATTCTCTCTAGCAGGGAACTGCAGCTCAGGAGAAGAATCTGCATGGAATTTAAAGACCCCCTGAAATATATTTAGGGGGTCAAGGACTACAGGTTAATAGTTCTTCTGACTGAGAGATCCTCAAAGAACAGGTTTGTTAGAAGAGGATGATGGGAGAAAAGAGGTGATTATACTTAAAAAAATAGGGTTATACTTTTTGTAGACTGAGCAGTTATTCTCCAGGGGTGGCCATGGGAGCAGCCAGCTGAAGTTAAGAGGATGCAAATGTTATTGGAGGGGAGTAATCCAGGTGCCCAGGATACAAACTTTGAAGATAGCCAAGCTCCTTCCCCTCAAGTTCTTTCCCTTTGTAGAGATTGTATGTGTATAAAATCTGAATGGGAGGTGTGATGATTGATGAAATTAGCTATTATTTTTACCTAAGCCAGAAAGCTATTCCTAGTAGGATTACTGTTGGCAAGAAAAATGAATTTTTCTTCAATGTTGTCACTGACATGGTTAATATATGCTATTGGGCATCTTCTAAGACAGCTTATATAGTTCCACTGGAATAATGAGAACCAAGGTCTGTCTCTCAGGTTCAAGGATAGTTGATGGTAGATTTTTCAATCTTAAATCTTTCAATCTTAAGTAACAAATGAGTGAAAAAGAAGATATAATGATATAACTACAACATGGAAGCTACCACATCTGATAGATTGAGAAATGCAGCAACAGGCCTTTCATTTGGAGGGAATTTTGTCTTGGTGTTTGTGACACTGGATCTGTCTTTATGACAATATTCCAAACAGACTGTCCTTCACCGAGGAGTCGATTACCATCTGGTTATTGGATTACAAACTGGCTGTGATCTTGAATAAGTGAAGGTTACATAAACTGAAACTATTCCTTAAAAACCAACCTAAACCAAATCAAAACACTGTATATGAAAACAAATCAAAAGAAATTAATAATAGTGTTTTGGTGATACTATGGAATGTTGTCAGTATGAAGTTGGGAAGCATTCCAGCTCTATCAATGAACTTTCTTCCGTTCATCCAAAAATATTTGTATATTCAACTATGTTAGATTTTCTGTTTTATAAAAACTGTACTCAGTACTCAAATACTGAGTATTTCCTTTTGCTGGGTGAATAAGATCCACAGATCTGCAGAATATTTATATTTACTGAAAATAATTAGTATAAAATCAGAGGGAAAACAGAGGCCCTCTCTACCCTTCAGGGGCTGAATGCAGATCGCCGTGCTCTGTAGGAAGAGTGGGAAGGACAGCCTGCCCAGGGAAGGCTTGAGGCAACTTCAAGGGTTGAAACAGCTGGAGCTGTTTGTCCATCAAAGGAAAGTGTAACCAAAACATGAGAAGAGGTATTTTTCAAGATGGGGATGACTCTGGCTGAGAATGACTACTCATCTTCAGTTTAAACTTCTATGGGTTCCTGTTGAGGGGCAGACTTTTGAATAATAAAATAACTGATCGAAACCATCTGTCTTGAAAACACTGTGCTGGCCTGAAGAGACCGCATGATGTTCTATTAAAAAGGTTGAAACTGTATCTGAAGCCAGATGTGTGGCTGATTACAGAGCTCTCTGAAAGCTTTAGGATTTCCCCCAAGACAGTCTATTATTGGAGGAGTTGCCCAAAATGAGCACACTGTATAATATTAAGAATAGCAATCATTTACTGTGTGTTTACAATGTGCCAGGTACTACATAAAGTCTCCCTGTTTTCATTGTCCAATTCCTTATCTCTCAAACTAAAATTCCAGTCCCTAATTGCACTTCCTTCTACCTCTCTCTTTGCATTCATACACACTTTCCTTCTGAGCTGATCTTTAGCTTCTTGAGTTCAGGGATCGTGTATGGGGTGATGTCCTTGGGATGCTAAAGTAGGTAATGCAGGCATTTTGTGTCTTCACAGAGGAACCTACACACTGACCCACAGTGTTCGGCTCCATGTAGAGCTCAGTTTTGCCTAATGGATGAATATATATTTATACAGGTGACACACATTTGCCTGGACAGCAGCAGACTTAATAAAACAGCTATATTTCTAGTCTATCTGGCCGACTCTATGCGACCCCATGGACTGTAGCCCACCAGGCTCCTCTGTCCTCAGAATTCTCCAGCCAAGAATGCTGGAGTGGGCTGCCATTTCCTTCTTTAGGGCATCTTCCCAACCCAGGGATCAAACCCAGGGATCAAACCCAGGTCTCCTGCATTGCAGGCAGATTCTTTACCATCCGTGTGAGCCACCAAGGAAGCCCTATCTGAACCATAGTCCTTGCTAGAGAAATCACTTGCTTCTTGTTTCACCATCCATATGTAGATGGGAAAACAGTGGAAAGAGTGTCAGAGTTAAGTCACTGCAGATGGTGATTGCAGCCATGAAATTAAAAGACACTTGCTCCTTGGAAGAAAAGTTATGAGCAACCTAGATAGTATATTCAAAAGCAGAAACATTACTTTGCCGACTAAGGTCCGTCTAGTCAAGGCTATGGTTTTTCCAGTAGTCATGTATGGATGTGAGAGTTGGACTGTGAAGAAGGCTGAGCACTGAAGAATTGATGCTTTTGAACTGTGGTGTTGGAGAAGACTCTTGAGAGTCCCTTGGACTGCAAGGAGATCCAGCCAGTCCATTCTGAAGGAGATCAACCCTGGGATTTCTTTTGAAGGAATGATGCTAAAGCTGAAACTCCAGTACTTTGGCCACCTCATGCGAAGAGTTGACTCATTGGAAAAGACTCTGATGCTGGGAGAGATTAGGGGCAGGAGAAGAAGGGGACGACAGAGGATGAGATAGCTGGATGGCATCACTGACTCGATGGCTGCGAGTCTGAGTGAACTCCAGGAGTTGGTGATGGATAGGGAGGCCTGGCGTGCTGTGATTCATGGGGTCGCCAAGATTCAGACATGACTGAGTGACTGAACTGAACTGAATAGATTTATGAGAGACGATAAGAGGTGTTCTGTATTTGTAGAGTATCAAATTGTGACTTACTTTTTAGTACCACGGTTAACACTGGCCCTCTTCTGTGACTTCAATTCTCACTGATTTTGGTGGTGTTCTGGATATTATCTCCTTCAGTCACTGCCAAGATTGGAGACCAAGTCTTCTGCTCTTTGATGTTAAGGGCACTTTTACTGGTGCCATGCACATCAATTCCTTATTAGTTCCTAATTTGTTGAGTTCTTTTATTCGACTTGTTCTTGATGTACTCTAGCTCCAGTTCTCACTTTTATACATGTAACCCTCTCTCATATTAAACATATACACTTTTCTTGCTGTGGCACTCCACTTTTTCTACTCTGAGTGAGTTCCTTGTCCAACTGGTATGGCACCCAGAATTTTTATTTTTTAAGAGGTAGCCATTATTCCTCATTATTTACAATTTTGGTTTCTGAGGATTAAAGGTATACACCAAGGCATTTAGTCATTGACTCTGCTCTGAGCTCACTAGACTCTTGGGAAGACACCAGCCTGGCATCACACTGGATGTGCACTCGTCACCATGACATTCTGTGCACATATATACATACGCATGGTCTGAAGTCTCCAGTTATCAAATATCTTCAGTAACAAACTAATGTTGAAACTAACTCAATTGTTTGAGAATCTGAACCGCACTGCTGTCCTCTACTTTGAGGAGGATCACTAAGCTGTGAAACCTGAGGTTTTTAATTTTCCTCACCTAATTTTCAAATTCAATGCCATTTTTTATAACCCTTGTTCTACTTAATCTAATCTTGTTTTATTTGACTGGTGACATTTTATACTTCTGACCACTTCCTTACTGAAGTTGCTCTTCTCTTGACTGTTGAGACACTGCTTTCCCTTGGTTATTTATTTTTTCCAATTTTTATTGAAATATAGTTGATTGACAGTGTCATGTTCGCTTCAGGTGCACAGCACCTGAATTCAATCATGTACATGTATATTCTTTTTAAAAAATTTTATTTATTTTTAATTGAAGGATAATGCTTTACAGAATTTTGTTGTTTTCTGTCAAACTGCAACATAGGTATACATATATTCTCTCCCTTTTGACCTCCCTCCCATGTCCTTCCCCATCCCACCCCTCTAGGTTGATACAGAGTCCCCATTTGAGTTTCCTGAGCCATACAACAAATTCCCATTGGATATCTATTTTACATATGGTAATGTAAGTTTCCATGTTACTCTTGCCATACTCTTTTTAAGATTCTTTTCTATTATAGATTGTTATAAGATACTGAATATAGTTCCCTGTGCTATACAGTAGGTCCTTTTTGGTTATCTATTTCATATGCCAGACTCCTGGAATGCAAAGTCAAGTGGGCCTTAGGAAGCATCACTGTGAACAAAGCTAGTGGAGGTATGGAATTCCAGTTGACTTATTTCAAATCCAAAAAGATGATGCTATGAAAGTGCTGCACTCAATATGTCAGCAAATTTGGAAAACTCAGCAGTGGCCACAGAACTGGAAAAGGTCAGTGTTCATTTCAATCCCAAAGAAAGGCAATGCCAAAGAATGCTCAAACTACCACACAATTGCACTCATCTCACATGCTAGTAAAGTAATGCTCAAAATTCTCCAAGCCAGGCTTTAGCAATATGTGAATTATGAACTTCCAGATGTTCAAACTGGTTTCAGAAAAGGCAGATGAACCAGAGATCAAATTGCCAACATCTGCTGGATCATTGAAAAAGCAAGAGAGTTCCAGAAAAATATCTATTTCTGTTTTGTTGACTATGCCAAAGCCTTTGACTGTGTGGATTACAATAAACTGTGAACAATTCNGAGCAACCTAGACAGCATATTAAAAAGCAGAGACATTACTTTGCCAACAAAGGTCCATCTAGTCAAGGCTATGGTTTTTCCAGTGGTCATGTATGGATGTGAGAGTTGGACTATAAAGAAAGCTAAGTGCCGAAGAATTGATGCTTTGAACTGTGGTGTTGGAGAAGACTTTTGAGAGTCCCTTGGACTGCAAGGAGATCCAACCAGTTCATCCTAAAGGAGATCAGTCCTTAGTGTTCATTGGAAGGACTGATGCTGAAGCTGAAACTCCAGTACTTTGGCCACCTGATGCAAAGAGCTGACTCATTTGAAAAGACCCTGATGCTGGGAAAGATTGAGGGCAGGAAGAGAAGGGGACAACAGAGGATTACATGGTTGGATGGCATCACCAACCCAATGGACATGAGTTTGGGTAAACTCCGGCAGTTGGTGATGGACAGGGAAGCCTGGTGTGCTGCAGTCCACGGGGTCGCAAAGAGTTGGCTATGACTGAGTGACTGAACTGAACTGAACTGAACTGAACAGGTATCTGTTAATTCCAAACTCCTCTTTTATTCCTCCTGCTTTCCTCTTTGGTAACTACATGCTTGTTTTCCATGTTTGAGTCTATTTCTGTTTTGTATGTAATTTCATTTGTATCATTTTTTAGATTCAACTTATAAGGGATATCATATGTTTGTCTTTCTCTGTCTGACTTACTTCACTTAGCATGATAATCTCTAGGCCCNTGTATCATTTTTTAGATTCAACTTATAAGGGATATCATATGTTTGTCTTTCTCTGTCTGACTTACTTCACTTAGCATGATAATCTCTAGGTCCATACATGTTGCTGCAAATGACACTATTTCTTATGGCTGAGCAATATTATATTATATATATGTATAATTGTATATATGTTAATATATATATAATATATATATAGAGAGTGCATTTTCTTAAACCTATTGTTTGTCAGTGGGCACTCAGGTTGCTTTGGTGTCTTCCATGTCTTGGCTATTGTTAATAATGCTGCTTGAACACTGGGGCACACTTATATTTTCAAATTAGAGTCTTTGTCTTTTCCAGATGTATTTACAGGAATGGAGTTGCTGGCTCATATGGTAGCTCACCTCTATTTTTAGTTTTAAAGGGGCCTCTGTATTATTTTCCATAGTAGCTGCACCAATTTAAATTCCGACCAGCAATGTAGGGTTCCCTTTTCTCCATACTCTCTCCCCAGAAAGAAATACAAAATATGAACAGACCAATTACCAGTACTGAAATTGAATCAGTAATTTAAAAACTCCCAAGAAACAAAAGTCCAAATCACATGGCTTCACAGGTGAATTCTAACAAACTTTTAGAGAAGCGTTAACACCTGTACTGTTGAAACTATTCCAAAAAATTGCAGAGGAAGGAACATATTCAACTCATTCTATGAGGCCACCATCACCTTAATAACAAAACCATTTAAAGATATCACACAAAAAAGAAAGCTACAGGTCAATACCACAGATGAATATAGATGCAAATATTCTCAACAAAATATGAGCACACTGACTCCATCAGTATATTAAAAAGATCATATGTCATTATCTAGTTGGATTTATCCCAAGGATGAAAGGATTTTTCAATATCTACAAATCAATCAATGTGATGCATCACATCAACAAAATGAAAAATAAAAACCATATGATCATCTCAATAGATATAGAAAAAGCAAATGCTTTTTGATAAAATTCAAAATTCATTTTATGATAAAAACTTTCCAGAAAGTGAGCGTAGATAGAGAGAATATACTTCAACATAATACAGGCCACATATGACAAGCCCACAGCTAACACCATACCCGATGATGGAAAGCTGAAAGCATTTCCTCCAAGATCAGGAAAAATCAAGGATGCCCAGTCTCGCTGCTATTATTCTCACCATTTTTACTTCCTTCCCAGTATCTATCTTCCTTTGCACATTCCTTAAATGCTGATATTCCTTAGGGTTCCATTTTTTTCTCTTCTTTTTTAGGTTATATACTCCTTTTGATTAATGTGTTTGGTTGGTCTCATAAGTCCTAGGGCTTCAGACTTATCTATGATGGTAGATTATACCAATCTGCATCTCCAGATTTTCCTCTTGAGTGCCAGACCTAATCTTCAAAGTACCTAGTAGACAAGATCACTTAGATGCCTGTGAGTACTTAAAATGAACATTCCAGGGAACATATCCCCAGCTGAACTGGTTTTCATGTTCTTTGTCTTCCTCCCGCAGGCTTACTTTATTTAAAGGCTAGACATCTCTATTTCGGTTGCTCAAGCCAGAAACTTTAGAATCATCTTAGATTTACTCCTTCCTCTCACCATCTTCAAGGTCTCAAAATTCAAGCCCTCACAAGTGTGTTCTTAAAACTGGACCCTCTTCTCCATCCTTGAAGTCATTTGTTCCCATGTCTCAGTGGTGGTTTTAAAAATTGCCATTTACTTGTCCCCCAGTTTGGTTCCTTTCCTTCCTTTTACTTTCCCCATCTGTAATCAGGGTAATATTTCTCAAATGCAGATTTGATGATGACTCTATCCTGACTAAAATCTTTCACCACCTACTTATGGACAGCCAGTTAAGGTTAAGCTCCTTGATCTGAGCTATTAAGAACTGTGCCTCAGGCATACTGACATTGCTGTTGCTTCCTAAACAATTTCTCCTTGCACATGATATGCCACCTTCAAATTTCCCTAAAAGCTCTATGGATGGAAATATAGATGGCACCTTCTGAATATGCCAGGATGGCACAAGAGAATCCATGCTAGGGCAGGATAGACTATGGTCATGGCTTCCAAAATGCTTGCTCATTTCTTGTAGGAGCAGACGGAACCTTTCCCAGGAGAGGATGGAGCCTTCAGGAGAGTGAGGATGTGAAGATGCTTTTGAGGGTTCAGGAGTAGAGAAGATGGAACTCTTGAGAAAAAAGGGCGATAATCTGTAACATGGGGCCTACATGAAACAGGGCTCAGGTTATAAAATCTTAACAGTATCCCTGAGAGGATGTGCTCTTGGGGCCTAGTGGATCCTTATAGCAGATCTTAAACCAGAAAGTCTTTTGTTAAGTTCTGGGTTATGGAGTCAGGATTTCACCAATAAATAGAGCAATTTCAACCTGAAATTGAGGGATAGGTCTTGGACTCAGACAAAGAAGAAACTACTTTTCTAGCTCTGTGAAAAATACCGTTGGTAGCTTGATAGGGATTGCATTGAATCTACAGATTGCTTTGAGTAGCATACTCATTTTCACTATATTGATTCTTCTGATCAACAAATAATTTCACAATTTGTATGGAAATACAAAAAACCTCGAATAGCCAAAGCAATCTTGAGAAAGAAGAATGGAACTGGAGGAATCAACCTGCCTGACTACCTGGCTGTACTACAAAGCCACAGTCATCAAGACAGTATGGTACTGGCACAAAGACAGAAATATAGATCAATGGAACAAAATAGAAAGCCCAGAGATAAATCCTCATACCTATGGACACCTTATCTTTGACAAAGGAGGCAAGAATATACAATGGATTAAAGACAATCTCTTTAACAAGTGGTGCTGGGAAAAGTGGTCAACCACTTGTAAAAGAATGAAACTAGAACACTTTCTAACACCATACACAAAAATAAACTCAAAATGGATTAAAGATCTAAA
>SJYQ01000206.1:113886-133061 GCA_006410935.1 Redunca redunca | reverse complement strand
CAAAAGAGACACAGATGTATAGAACAGCCTTTTGGACTCTGCGGGAGAGGGAGAGGGTGGGATGATTTGGGAGAATGGCATTGAAACATGTATAATATCATATATGAAGCGAATCACCAGTCCAGGTTTGATGCATGATACTGGATGCTCAGGGCTGGTACACTGGGAAGACCCAGAGGGATGGTATGGGGAGGGAGGAGGGAGGGTGGTTCAGGATGGGGAACACGTGTGTACCTGTGGCGGATTCATGTTGATGTATGGCAAAACCAATACAATATTGTAAAGTAATTAACCTCCAATTAAAATAAATAAATTTATATTAAAAAATAAAAATCCAAAAGCCAGATGAAAAGCATTGAAAATCAGGAGACCTTTCTNGTATGACTAATAACATATAGGATTTTTGATTATCCATTCAGTACTAAGCACAGTTCTAAGAGTTTTATATCTACTTATTTAATCTTTACAGATTATGAATAGATACTATTTTATTCTCATTTTACAGATGAAAAAATAGAGGCACATAAAAGTGAAAACAATTGCCTAGAGTCATAGCCCCATATGGTAGAGCCAGAATTAGAACCCAGCATTCTGACCCTGAGCATCTTCTTTCAAGTATCTTGCACCAGGGTTCCAGGCAGGATGCAGGCAGGAGGAAGAGTTTGAACCAGAGAAAGAACCTATGAAGCAGAGAGGATTTGTGCCTGCTCACTCATAACTTTCACCATGCATGCACCATGTACAACACACACACACACACACACACATACACACACTCATGTACATATATAATGGGCCACCAAAACTTAGAGATGGCAGAAAGAGCACTTAGGTTTTGTCTTTGAAGAAATTCCCTCATTGTTTCTAGTAACAGACTGTGAATGTTACCTTAGCAAGTCAAACCAGGAACAATGTGTCATTACAGTTGCTTTCTCATTTATGGGTAATTTTTTTAGCTTAAAGGTTAAAAATGAGAATTCTGAGATGTGGTAATTTTTGCCCTAGCTATTTACAATTCAGTTTTAAACATAATTAAAAGATAACTTTAAAATACAAAACTAAGAGGAGATTTTGGTAGGTAATTTGGTTTGAAGATGTTACAGAGTCACATCAAAGAAAGCCCAGTCTTTCCAACCTGAATTAGAGAACATTATTATTTCTACCTTGGAGGAGGAAATGTTAACCTACTCCAGCATTCTTGCCTAGGAAAGCCTATGGACAGGGAAGACTGGCGGGCTATAGTCCATCAGGTTGCAAAGAGTCAGACACAACAGCAACTAAATAACAGCAACAACAGCAACAATTATTTCTACCTACTGCTCTCTGAGGTGATCTGGAGCTCAGTACTTCATACTGTTTCAATAGCAACAGCTGTGGAGAAGCTGGGACAACCTGGGACCTGGCTTCCGGTTTTGTCTGTGATCATGTCTTATGCAAAGATGACATTTGGAGGAGTACTCACCCATCTGAATTCCTGTGGGAGCAATTATTTCACCTGGGAGTCTTCAGTGCTGAATGTTTGTAGCCTCCTAAAATATATCTGTTGAAATTCTAATCCACAATGCAATGATATTAAGGGGTGGGGTTAAGTTACATAGGCGGAGCCCTCATAAATGGGTTAGTGGCCTTTTAAAAGGGATCTGAGAGAGATACTTCTTAAAAGAGACCTGAGAGACATCTCTCACTTTTTCTTCCATGGGAAGACACAGTGAGAACACAGCCATCTATGAACCAGGAAACAGGTCCTCACCAGATACAGAATTTGTTCATAGTTTAAGCTACCCAGAGTATGGTATTCTTGTTATAGCTGTCCAAACAGACTAGCACAGGTGCCAAGAAGTAGAATGTCACTCAGGCAAGCTTACAAACTTGTGCACATCATTTGAAAATATACAGGACTATCTTGCTGAGACAGTAGTAATTATTATTAAAGTGCAGCCTACTTCCTCTGCTTTCTCTCCTTTCCTCTCCTTTCTCTCTCACAGGCTGTGTTCACATAACTCTGCTTTCTCTCCTTTCCTCTCCTTTCTCTTTCACAGGCTGTTTTCACACAATTCTGCTTTCTTTTCTGCCTGCATCATTGTTCTCTGGTTTTTGCAAAATGGCCCTTCTTTGCACGTCCCAGACCTGATTCTTTGTATCACTTTATGTGCATGTCATAGTCTGATCTGACTTTGAATTGCATTTCAGGATGCTGGAAGAGAATCTGATGCTTCAGTTAGGTGCACACTTGGATCAAATAGCTGGAGCTGAGCAGGTGGGCATGACTGTACAGCTGCCCACTCAGGAGAACTGTTGGTGCAGATTCTCTGAGAAATAGGACATGGGCAGAGAAGGGGATGGGAGGGATTAACTATCAGAGAAAATGATTTCAGCACCAAAACCACAGCAGAAAACAGTTTCCTGTCATATGCTAACTGATGCCTCAAAGTCTTAAAAGCAGGTTTGTATAAATGGGGTTATATTAACATTAATACTTGAATGTGAAGACACAGAAGGGTTAAAACAATTGTCCAAAGTCAGAGCCTTATGCGGTAGAGGATTCTGCTCCTGAGCCCATCTCTTAGGCATTCTGGATCAAGATGCATGGAAAAAGGAAACCAGGAGGAAGAATTTGGACCAGAGAAAGAAACTGAAGCAGAGGGAACCTGGTGGTTGCTCACTTATAAGTTGCTGTACACACATGTACCTACGCACACAGATGTACACATTCTTGTCTACACACACACTCTCAATCTGAGCCCTTGCTGATGTTAAGACCCTTCCTTCAAGTATTTCTGGGCATCTCCAAGGGGTGTCTTTACCTGTGCCCATGGGTCTGAGTTACAAGTTGCTCTTATTTTGAACTCTGCCACACCAATTAGTGCTGCTGCGGCTCCAGCTGGTTTTGCTTGTTCTGCATGGATCTCTGCCCCCCATGAGATCCAGACACCTGCTGCTTCTTACTGTTCACTAACTCTATCAGCCCCATCACACCCCAGCCCCAACCCCATGGCACGAGGGGGGAAAATCCTTCCCCTTCTGTGTGGCACTGAATCAGGGCAGGATGGGCTTGCTGCAGCGTTTGGTGTAAGAGTTCCTCCCATTCTCACATAAAGCTCCTTTTTCTGCAGGGTCACACATCCTGCCAGGACAGCTAGGTTCAGAAGGGTCCAAGAATCAGGAAGACAAATATCATATGATATCACTTATATGTAGAATCAGAAAAGGATACAAATTAAAGCAAAAATGGTCTCACAGACTTAGAAATTTATGGTTACCAAAGGGGAAAAGAATGAGAGAGGATAAATTAGGAGTTTGGGATTAGCAAATACATGCTACTATATATTGATATAGAACAGATAAACAGCAAGGTCTTACTGTTTAGCCCAGGAAACTACACTCAGTATCTTATAATAACCTCTAATGAAAAATAATATGGAAAATAATAGATATATGTATAACTAAATAATTTTGCCATAGACCTGAAAATAACACAACATTGTAAATCAACTATTTGTAGTTGTTGCTGTTTAGTCTCTAAGTCATGTCCGAATATTTACCACCCCATGGACTGTAGAATGCCAGGCTACCACGTCCTTCACTATCTCCCAGAGTTTGCTCAAATTCATGTCCACTGAGTTTGTGATGCTGTCTAACCAGCTCATTCTCGGTTGCCCCCTTCTTCTTTTGTCTTCAATCTTTCCAATGAGTCAGCTCTTCCTATCAGATGGCTAATATATTGGAGCTTCAGCATCAGTCCTTCAAATGAATATTCAGAGTTGACTTCCCTTAGAATTCCTGGCTTGATCTCCTTGTTGTCCAAGGGGTTTCCAAGAATCTCCAGCATCACAATTCAAAAACATCAATTCTTCGGTGCTCAGCCTTCTCTATGGTCCAAATTTCACATCTGTACATGATTAATGGAAAAACCATAGCTTTGACTATATGGACCTTTATTGACAAAGTGATGTCTCTGCTTTTGAATAGTGCTGTCTAGGTTTGTTATAGCTGTTCTTCCAAGGAGTAAGTAAGTGTCTTTTAATTTCATGGTTACATTCTCTGTCCATAGTGATTTTGGAGCTCAGAAAATAAAATCTGTCACTGCTTCCACTTTTCTCCCTTCTATTGCCATGAAGTGATGGGATCAGATGCCATGATCTTAATTTTTTGAATTTGTTTTTAATGTTGAGTTTTAAGCCAGCTTTTCCACTCTCCTCTTTCACCTTCATGCTGCATAGAAGTTAAATAAGGAGGGTGACATAGCTCATAGCTTCACTGAGTTATGCAAGCCCTTTGCCACCACAAGGTTGTGATTCACGAGGCAGAACTCAACTATACTTCAGTTGAAAAGAAAAGAATCAGCCCCTGTCTGAAATCACTTCTCCTTGACACCCGAGGCCTTGCTACTGATCTGCTTTTCCAGGCAATTTTCTTTTTGATTCCTTCCTTCACTTTGGTCTCCATTGCATCTTTACTTCTGTTCCTTCATGAAGAGCTGGGGTATCTGAACCCCAAGACTGAACAGTTTCAAGCTTTTATTACAGCAAATACCTTGTTTCTGTGTAGATTAGTGATTGCAAATGAATATTTGGGGTATATGTGTGTGTGCTAGAGGACTTCCCCATAGCTCAAATGGTAAAGAATCTGCCTCTGATGAAGGGGGCCAGGGTTTAGTCCCTGGGTTGGGAAGTTCTTCTGGAGAAGGGAATGACAATCGACTCCAGTATTCTCACCTGGAGTGCTCCATGGACAGAGAAGCTTGGCAGGCTACAGTCCATGGGGTTGCAAAGAGCTGGACATGACTGAGCGACTAACACACACATACACACACACGTGTGTGTGCTATTTATTATTGACTCCACAAGCTAGACTTGTGCATGTCAGCTGAGACTCCAGATACATGCAGCTTCACAGATTTTCAAGGGATGAGACAGATTGTCTCAGGGTTGCATGGGGCTTTTAGCTTCCTTATAGACTCTACACAAATCTTTCACACATACTGCAATGTTTTTCTTGGTCTTTGCTAGTGCACCAGAATTGTTTAAGCATAGAGTTTACCAGTATTCTTTAGGCATGGAGTTCTTCACCTGAATTTTGGACACCGAGGAGCTCTATGAGTGAGTACCAGGAGTCTACAGTTGCTGTTCTCTAGATACTCAAGCACTTAACATATATTTAATTTTAATATTGCTCACAAAATGAAGTTTTGATTAGAGGTTCAGAATGTTTCTATGTTTTTGGACACAAACTTTCACTGTTGCCTATCATTCTTTCATTATAGTGAGGCTGTTATTACACAAACAAGATAACTATTTGCTTACTTTTAACTCCTTGCTGCTGCTGCTGTTGCTAAGTCACTTCAGTTGTGTCCAACTCTGTGCGATCCGAGACGGCAGCCCACCAGGCTCCCCCGTCCCTGGGATTCTCCAGGCAGGAACACTGGAGTGGGTTGCCATTTCCTTCTCCAATGCATGACAGTGAAAAGTGAAAGTGAAGTTGCTCAGTCGTATTTAACTCCTTATTCTATCTTAAAGACACAAAAGGAACTGCTTATAGTGATTATCAGAATTTCTTTGCTTTTGTTAATAGACTAAGTAGTTCAGTAGACTAAGAAATTCTTTGTTTAACTAATTGTGTAGAATTGTGCAATCTTGGGTTTTTTAATTTGTCTGAGCCCCATATTCCTTCATGACAAAATGAGATTGGATTAGATTATCTTTAAAGTTTTTAGGTTTCAATGTCATATGACCTCAGACATTTTTTTTTTCTTTTTGAGGGAAATAAATGGTACATAAATTATATCAAGGAAGTTAAAAAATATATTAATTCTAACCCAGTGGCTTTGAATCCATGGTTTATTTTCATTTGGATTCTTCAATATAGTGTAATCTATTCAACTAATTTGGCCTAATAACATATTAATAGCATCTTTTAAAAATACACTGGTACCAGTGACTTCTTAACCATATGTATTACCTGCTAATCAGTTCAGTGCAGTTCAGTTCAGTCGCTCAGTCGTGTCTGACTCTTTGCAACCCCATGGACTGCAGCACGCCAGGCCTCCTTGTCCATCACCAACTCCCAGAGTTTACTCAAACTCATGTCCATTGAGTCGCTGATGCCATCCAAACATCTCATCCTCCATCATCCCCTTCTCCTTCTGCCTTCAGTCTTCCTCAGCATCAGGGTCTTTTCAAATGAGTCAGCTCTTCATATCAGGTAGGCAAAGTATTGGAGTTTCAGCTTCAACATCATGCTAATAGAAATAGAAAATTTTAACTCTTTCCTTTTTTTTTTTCCACTAATGGTCTGTGTAATTGGCTAAATGGCAGATCAGAAAAAGGTCTTCACAGTTCATTGTTTTTGTTGTTTAGTCACTCAGTCATGTCTGACTCTTTGTGACTCTTCGGACTGTAGCTCGCCAGGCTCCTCTGTCCATAGGATTTCCCAGGCAAGACTACTAGAGTGGGTTGCCACTTCCTTCTCCATCACAGTTCATTAGTAGACTCTAACGAAGATCATGGCATCTGGTCCCCTTACTTCATGGGAAATAGATGGGGAAACAGTGGAAAGACTATTTTGGGAGGCTCCAAAATCACTGCAGATGGTGACTGCAGCCATGAAATTAAAAGACGCTTACTCCTTGGAAGAAAAGTTATGACCAACCTAGATAGCATATTGAAAAGCAGAAATATTACTTAGCCAACAAAGGTCCATCTAGTCAAGGCTATGGTTTTTCCAGTGGTCATGTATGGATGTGAGAGTTGGACTGTGAGGAAAGCTGAGTGCCGAAGAATTTATGCTTTTGAACTGTGGTGTTGGAGAAGACTCTTGAGAGTCCCTTGGACTGCAGGGAGATCCAAGCAGTCCATTCTGAAGGAGATCAGCCCTGGGATTTCTTTGGAAGGAATGATGCCAAAGCCAAAAGTCCTGTACTTTGGCCACCTCATGCGAAGAGTTGACTCACTGGAAAAGACTCTGATGCTGGGAGGGATTGGGGGCAGGAGAAGAAGGGGACGACAGAGGATGAGATGGCTGGATGGCGTCACTGACTCGATGGACGTGAGTCTGAGTGAACTCTGGGAGTTGGTGATGGACAGGGAGGCCTGGCATGCCGCGATTCATGGGGTCGCAAAGAGTCAGACACGACTGAGCGATTGAACTGAACTGAACTGAATTGAAATCAATTTTGCAAAAGTTATATTCTTCATACCTGTTTACTTATGTGTAAATATAGAAAATACTTAATATTCCTGCTGTGGAATTAGTAGCTAGAGTTCGTATCAACTCTTCATAGATTTATGCAAGTTGGATTTAAAAAATAATTGTAAAGTAATGAGTTTGTCCTTAGAGTTTAGACAGCATAAAATTTATTTCAAATTAATATGGTCAGGTGTCATTGCTTTTTAATGAAATTCCTCTCTGACGTTGATTTATTCATGAAACTGCTCTCAGGCCCATGGTGAAGGGCTCCCTGGCACTTAGCATGCTTGCTTCTTTGGGGAGGTTCATGCACTTGCTTGACGAAACAACTGACAGTAGTGAAGCCTGGAGCTAAGTATACAGTCTCTGTCCACATCCATTCTTGTAGGCATGGGATCTAGGTTTGGGGATGGAGTATTTCTCTGGACCGTAGCTCAGCTACCCAGTGCAGAGTACTGTTCTCAAGACAGCATTACCAAATTCCCTGATTGAAAGAACAATGGAAGATGCTTGTAAGACATATGATTCCGCAAGCCACCGTCCTGGAGGCTCTGATTCCACAAGGTATGGGTCAGAACCTGGGAATCTGTATCACTGTTGAAAACTCCTGATAATTTATTTCATCAAGAAGTTTGGGAAAACACTTTATTTTGTAACACATCGTCTCCTTTCCTTTTGTTCATTTCTAAAATCATAAAATTACTACATGATTACTGCAATCAGTGATGCTCTTACTTTCTGAATGTCTTCCTGGATTGCTGCCCCCCTCCCACCTACCATTCATTTCATATACCCTCACTAGCTTATTCTCCTGAAAATTCAGCTCTGATCATTATTTTCCCATTTAAAGAATACCTAAGCTCCTTGCAAAATTATTTCCAGAATCTCAGTGTGATTCTCATGAAAAACTATAAATTGTTCTCAGGCAGTCCTTTCAAATTCTTCCTTACCAAGTGCCTTTATATACTTTAGGATTCAGGCAGATGTGGCCATTTGATTTCTGCTACATACATTCTTTAATGCCCTAACTCTTTGCCTTGGCTTATACTCTTCTCTCTGCCTAGAGTATTCTTATTATATATGTATGCCTATATCTTATTGGGCTTCCCAGGTAGTGCTGGTGGTAGAGAACTCACCTGCCAATGCAGGAGACATAAGAGACACAGGTTCAAATCCTGGGTCGGGAATGTCCCCTAGAGAAGAAAATGGCAACCCACTCCAGTATTCTTGCCTGGAACATCCAATGAGCAGAGGAGCCTGGAGGGTTACAATCCACGGGGTCACAAGGAGTCAGACACGACTAGAGCAACTTAGCATGCATGCATGCATGCACCATGTCTTATCCATCAGGGGCTCAAAAGTTACCTCGTTTCTGAGTGTGACCTCATTTAGTCAGTCCAAGAATAAGCATTTACTCACAACTGCCTGTACATCAGGCACTGTGCTGAGTTCTTTACGTTTGTCTCATTTGATTCTCAAAATAACCTCATGAGAGAAGTTTCCCTCCTCTGGATCTCATTTGCACAGTAGAGTTGCTCCTCGTTTCCTCAGATTTCACATTTGTGAATTCACCTGCCCACTAACATTTCTTTATAACCCCATAACCAACACTCATAGGGATTTTGGTCATTTTTGGATGTGTGCAGAATGGTGAAAAATTTAAATCACTGCAAGTGAACTTCCCAGCTGAGGACAAACAAGGAGATGCTCTGCCTTCTTGTTTTAGGCCAAGCTTCTCACATTTTTGTTAGTAGCTTCATCTTTAAAATGGATGGTCCCAAGCCTAGTGCTAAGGTGTTGCCTAGCCTTCCTAAGTGCAAGAAAGCTGTGACTTGCCTTATAAGGAAAATCGTGTGTTAGACAAGCTCTTTTCAGGCATGAGTTATAGTCTGTTGGCCATGAATTCATTGTTAATGAATCAACAATATAGTCCATCCAGAAACAGGAAGGGGAATTTCACTGATCTGTACATGAGGCTGCTCTGGAAAGTGCTAAAGTGACATCTCTCATATGTGATAAAGTTATGGAAAAGAGAGAAAAGCAGCTAAATTTATGGATTCATGAGATGATGACCCATAAGAAAAGCATAATGGATGGCACTGTTGTAAGGCTGAGAGCCAAAGAGATTTATGGTCCCTGTTACTCAAGGTTAGGCAAACGTTAAACCCTTCTTGGCTAGTGCTGTCTTGGCTGGCTCTTGCATTCCAAAGGTGATATGGCATGAAAGATGTTAAACTTGCAGGCAAGGCAGTTCTCCAGGTTAAGAAGCTGCAGAATAATTTTAAAGATTCGTGCTAAATATTATACAGGGAGAGAATCATGTGGAAACGCAGATTTTCAGTGCTGATCACACTGGCTTGTTTTACAAGGAAGTTGGCAAACAAACCTATATAATGCAAATGGCATTTCAGTTGATGAAAATGTTGTGATCTGAGGCTCTGGGGATATAGTCCTATATTTCCTCAGGGAGCCATAGTTTAGTATTTGCTAATTGAGTGTTCACAGTGACTTTATAGAATATAATGGCTGCTAATAATGAGAATCATTGCATTTTGTTTTAAACTTTTAAAATAAAATATTAGCTTCTACCTTGTTTTATAGATATGATGAGTGAAAATTGCTCAGTTTTTGCTATCTAATGGACTATACAGTCCATGGAATACTCTAGGCCAGAATACTGGAGTGGATAGCCTTTCCCTTCTCCAGGGGATCTTCCTAACCCAGGGATTGAACCTAGGGATCAAATCCACATTGCAGGCGGATTCTTTACCAGCTGAGCCTTATATTCTGTACCAATTCCCCTATAGTACTATTAGTACTATTTTATATGCTCCTTGAGGGGATCCACTCACCATTCTTTTGGCAACAGTTTCAGAGTGCCCATTGTGGTACAATAAGAGGCAGTGGATAAGACTGCAGCCCTGTCCTGGAGTAGTGTGTAGTCTAGCAAGAGACACAGACAAGTAAAGAGATGGTTGTCACAATAATTCAGAAAGGCACAGGAGGCTGGCTGTGATTCACTAAGGGATTACACATAATTTAAATGTCTAAGCATTGAATGAATGGATCTGCGATCTAAATATCTTCTTAATGTATATTTTACCATCGTTTGATTGTCTTTGCCTCCAAGTATCTCTGATTCGATCTCTATCTCCTTATCTTCCTGAAGATGCATACTAATTAATGTATGACTTTGGTGAATATCAAGATAGTTGATTTACATTCTCTTACTGTCACTAAGAAGAACACAGCTCTCCTTCGGTCCTGGAAGAGGAGAACTGCACAGGCTCAGCCTTGTGAAGATGCAAGCTTGTGAAAAGAGAAGGCAGCACCCACGTGGGCAGAGGATTAGGGATGTGCCAGAGAACTGGGCATCCGTGGAATTCAGATAGCAATGCCTGATGCTCAGTTGACCTGCATGGGCTCTGCCATGCAAGGCTAGGAAGATACCAGCATCACTGAATGAGCACCACAGGGTGCCTTGTTGCAGCAGCCTTGGCCTTATACACCAGCCCTAACTAACACTGTGGTTTGGATCAAGACTTTACAGTCAGATAACACATGAGTCACTTCTCCTTTCCTATTTTGGCAAGAATTGAAAATAATTAGTGATCTATTCAGTGCTTCCAAATACTTCTGCTAGTCTATTTGGATGGAGACTTAAATTAAATGTATTTGGTTGAACTCTGGTTGATGTTCAACAGAGGCTGTGTTTTTAAGCCATTTCTTTTATCTCTTAAAGAAAGAAAATTGGAAAGAAGCATCCATTTTAGGGGAGAAAAGGGAAAGAAAATGAAGTGGACCCTGGGCTAGCTTTTAGGACTTTTCTCCTCAATCTTCTCTCCTGGATTTTAGACTCACATGCCCAGACCTTGACCTGATGTCTAGACTTCACCAGGCTCTCCTTCTGTGACCCAGTCATTCTCCTTCTACCAGGTGGCTGGGGAGCCCTCCTCAGAATGTCCCAGTCCCTGCCATCAGTGATTAGACACCTGCTCTGCCCTATTGCTGTGGTGTATAAAGTTGAGTAGGACCTGGCCTCTGATCTGGAGGAATTAATTGTCTAGCAGTGAAAAGTCATATAAATGATATGAGTTTTGATTGCTTGTGATGAGTAGCTGTTGTTTCTTAGTAGCTAAGTCATATCCAACTCTTTTGTGACCCCATGGAAGCCCACCAGGCTCCTCTAACCATGGGATTTCCCAGGCAAGAATACGGAGTGGGTTGCCATTTCCTTCTCCAGGGAATCTTCCTGACCCAGGGATTGAACCCATGTCTTCTGCACTGGCAGGTGAGTTCTTTACCACTGAGTTTCCAAGGAAGCCCTTGTGATGAGTAGAGGAATCTTTAAAATGTTATAAAGAACAGCAGAGTGGGTGAATGTACAATCACTCCATTTTACATGGAGGAAAATCTGTCTGCCCAGAAATGCCTCCCTGCTCTTGCCTTTGGGTTGTCTCTCAACAGAGTTGTCCCTGGGTATCCACAGCAGAGTGAGGGGTTGGTTATAGGACCCCCATGGATACCAAAATCCACAGATACTCAAGTCTCTTATGTAAAATGATGTGGTTATTTGCATATAACCTATGCACATTCTTCCATATACTTTCAATAATCTCTAGCTTACTTATAATACCTAATATGATGTAAATGTTATGTAAACAGTACCTGGTGGGTGACAAATTCAAGTTTTGTTTTTTAGAACTTTTTGGGCATATTTTCAATCCCCACTTGTTTGAATCTGTGACTGGGGACCACACATATAGCGAGGGCTGACTGTAGTCTCTTTCTCTCTTCCCAGCCCTCTCCAACTTTGACTCTCAGAAGAGCTGTCTTACTTCTGCTCCATGGCTCACCACTCCCTTGGCCTCTTGGAAGCACATTCCAAAGACATATTTCAACCAAAGCTGGTTCTTTCCTTTTGTGAAGCTGGCCCTTTTCTCCCACTGGTCTTGACTCAGCTCAGTTCAGTTCAGTCACTCAGTCATGTCTGACTCTTTGCGACCCCATGAATTGCAGCATGCCAGGCCTCCTTGTCCATCACCAACTCCTGGAGTTCACTCAGACTCACGTCCATCGAGTCAGTGACGCCATCCAGCCATCTCATCCTGTGTCGTCCCCTTCTCCTCCTGCCCCCAATCTCTCCCAGCATCAGAGTCTTTTCCAGTGAGTCAACTCTTCACATGAGGTGGCCAAAGTACTGGAGTTTCAGCTTTAGCATCATTCCTTCCAAAGAAATCCNACTAGGATCAGGTCTATTTCCACTTGGGGCCTCATTGGTCACAAATCTGTTTCCCATGTAATAAGTTCATTCAGGTTCTTCCATAGCACCTTAACAAACAAAAAACTGGGACAAAATTTTTGGCCAACCCAATATCTCAGCTCATAAAAAGAATTATCAGCTCCTAAAGGCAAGCTTAAGCCACTCACCTCATTAGTATATATCTCATAAAAACCAATATAATTTTCGAGGCCATAGAAGTAGCNAATATAATTTTCAAGGCCATAGAAGTAGCTCCTACACAATGTTGAAATTTAGTTTTGTCAGTATGGCCTCCGTATTCACAGGGCTTTTCAGACATAATGAAAGCTGATAATGCAGAGAGGGGTGACCTAGGGAGATTTTTCAACTAGAAATTATTATTTTTTGCATAATTCAAAGCTGATTATTTTTTATTTGACCTTGTAAAAAATACCTATTGAATTTTAGAGAATAAAATTCATTTAATTTCATGTCCACTTAATTTCATGACCATTTAATTTCATGTCCCCAGTGGTTCACACGGTGTCCACTTTCAGAAGAACTTCAAAATTAGTGTCATATTTTATCATTTACTAACAAAAAATAAATGGAATAAAAAAAATCTCCCAGTCTTTTGATAATCTAAACTGGGACTCTTAAAAGATGGAGTAAGGCTCAGTATTCAAAGTGTTTATCCATCTCATCTGACTTTGGCCTCTATGGAAACAGGTAGGATTCACAAAACCTGAATCAAAATATTTCCCTATGTTTGGTACCTTCTGTGCTCAAACGTCTCATTGGTTCCTTCAAAGGTTTCTGTGACCTGTCAATTATTTGAATGCTTTTCTCCTACCTTGTAGAGATCATCCGTTTCCTTCATACTCCTTCCATTTTCATCTTTGTGCACGTGTATATGTATATGAGTTCCACTTTGAGTTTTCACCCATTTACAGCACCCTGTAAAAAGAATGGATGGGTCAGATTAAAATTAGATCTTTTTGACATATTTTTCCAAGGTTGTAATGAAAGGTTTGGTGAAGAAAGGGATTAAAATTACTGTTTTCCATGCCATGCTCACTCTTGGTAATTTGAAAAGCATGTGAATTTTAAACTTTATTCCCCCAATAAGAGAGAAAAGGTGTTTTTTTTTTTTTTTGTATATGAGCTTAAAATTTTTTTTTAAATGAATAGGACTTCTTTGTAGAATATAAGACAATTCATTATCTTCATTTTGTATGTTTTTCTATTGTTGGATTCCCTTCTCAACTCAATCATGATATTATTTTTCTATTTCTCTCTTTAAGCAAATTCTCTAGTTTAAAAACTGCCTAGGATCTCCCAAAACATGGTATTTTCATTTGCATGGCTTTGACCTTCCACTCTTTTCATCTGGAGAACAATGAGTATTCTTGGAGCCAAACCTAGTGCTTCCATGCTGTTCTTTGGGTCTTATTCTCCACTTTTCCCAGCAGTTATTTTAAGAGAATAAAATCAACTTTGTTACAGACTAAGGACCCATTTTCTAAAGTGTACTCTAGTTCAGCAAGATGCTTCACCGAAAAGGTTCTGTGGTCATAAAAGCTGGACACATGCCGTACATTCTTTACCCCTTCTTGGAGATTTTTGATGTACATCTTAGAACATAGTAAATGTAATAAAGTCTCTGAGAAATCTTGCCTTTGAAAAACTTATTTATTGTTGTTTACTTGTCGTTTCCCAAATGTGTTTGATCACCTACTGAACCCCTTCTAGAGAACATGCTATTGTTTGGCAACATGTTCTGGGAAAGGAATTAGGGACAACAGCTCAGTAGGCCTGGATAAAGCACAGATATGCAATGGCTTGGGCTTCCCATGTGGTTCAGTGGGTGAAGCATCTGCCTGCAGTGCAGGAGACGTGGGAGACATGGGTTCAGCCGTTGGGTCAGGAAGATCCCCTGGAGGAGGGCATGGCAACCCACTCCAGTATTATTGCCTAGAGAATCTCATGGATAGAGGAGCCTGGCAGGCTACAGTCCATAGGGTCATAAAGAGTCAGACACGACTGAAGTGATTTAGTACACTTGCACATGCGACTGCTTACTTCTATAGCTGGCTTTTCATGTCCTGTTTGTTTTATCAGTGAAATGCAAGCTTGATGTTCATCAGTTTTTATCCATTCATTGCTGAATCTCCAATGCTGTAACAGGGCCTCACATGTATTTGTGCTTGATACCATTTGGTATAATAACTGGAAGGATGTGTGTGCATCTCTGGACCATGGATACTATGACTTTCTTAGTTCAGTCCCGGGGGAGCCCTAGTTTTGGATCAAAATTGGACTTTCAGAGTTGTCTGAATTCTTTAACCAGTTGTTTCTTCTCCCAGTTTTAACAATTAGAACTTCCTGAATTCTTTAACTCTAGTAATTATGTGCCACACATTCACCCTATTCATAGCTTTCCATCACTGTAATATTTTGGACAAGACCATCTGCGTATTTGGGGAAATTCCATTGTTATGAATCTGGCCTCCCAGTGTAGAAGTCAGCACTCACATTTTCTGAATCTCTTCAAGGAAGATGCCCGACAAACATAAGTGCATAGTGTTGTAAGGAGATAGGTTTTGTTGTGGAGTTGGTGGCCCAGCTGAAGTCAGTTTCTAATGCCCAAACAGGAGCATTGGAGGGGCCTTTGGGACAAAGGACAGGTCAGTAATTGCCTGATCAGGCCAGTCCTTCGGGTTGATCTGAGCCTTGTTCTTGGAACCGCAGTCAGGAGTCTGTTTCTCCAGGTCCCCAGAACCGAAATCATTCCAATATGCTCAAATGTCCCCACTAAAGTTGTCTTCCTCTACCACAGAACATGACATCTATCTGATAATTCCACAGGTCTCAAATTATGTCTCAGAAGACTTTGTCTAATTGCTAAATAGTTGTCAACAGCACTTTTCTTATTTCACTCACATATGCGTACACGCACTGCTTTCTTCCATTACTTCTTTCTGCTGCCTGTTTTCCTACTTTTCGATCACACTGTATGTATGATTTTCCCTTTCTGAAAACCAGTGTCCATGATTCACTTTTTATAATGGGTCATTCTTTTTCTTTTGATAACTGAGGCACATGAAAGGATTCCTGATCTCCTAAATTATTTCTTACTGTGCCTCTCATACACCCCAGAGATTCTTCTTCATTGAAGTGATTATGCATAAGACTTGCAGGATTCTTTCTTTATAGCTTGGATCTAAGCTAAATTTTAATGATTTAGTTTAATCTTCCAATCATTACATCTGTCAAACAAAATTGGGAAGAGAATAGTGCACAAGATTAATTTTGGCTTCTAGTAAGAATGACCCAAAATAACTGACTTAAGTGAGACAGGGATGTATTTTTCCTCTTGAAAGACAAGTGTACAAGTAGGCTGCTGAGAATTAGTATGGTGACTTCATACTAACTGGACCCAGTGTCTGTTCTCCTCCTCTACCCTTAGTAAAAGGCTTTCATCTTTAGAGTAACCTCATTCTCACAGCATGGCTGCAATAGCGACAGCTTTTTCAACCTCCCTGCCACCTGAGTCAATCTCCACTTCAAGAAACGATACTCAGTGACTTTCACTCATGTCTCTTTGATCAGTCCTACCTACAAGAGACACTTAGAAATGTAATTTTATAACTGGGCAAACTGCCACACCCAGTGATGCATGGTTCTGTTCTCATACAAAGGAAAAAGAAGGAAATGTATTTTGAGGAAGCAGCGAGGAGTCTCTGCTTTAGAAACTGAGCTTTTAATTTGCTGTTTTCCAGAAGGTACTATTGACTGTAAAACCAATATAACAGTGCTGTGAAGATTTCTCATAAAACTGATCTTTCACAGAAAATATTATGACTCAATTCTTTGTGTTTGGAGAACTTTCCAGGAGTTTGTGTGGTCTCAGGGGCCAGAAAGTGGGCACCGATTACCTGTGTAAACAACCGCTATAAACAATGGTGTTCTATGAAATCAAAGCCACGTTTAGGTTGCTGTTATAACTTCTGAGATGCTTTCAAAAGAAAGCACAAGATGCAAACCATACTCCAAATGAAACATTTTAATAGTGCTGTAGCACAATGAATTCTTAAAAACAAGATTCACAATTCAAGGAATTTTGAGCTTTTAAAAAAGATTTATGTCTTCTGAATGCAAAACAGAGTCAGCCCTCTCTGGGCTCATTATAAAACCCAAATCATGGTCACCATCACAGAAAATAGCTTTGTTATTTCTTCTTGTTCCTTGGTAGATAATGGGAGGTCAGGTCAGGTTGATCTAATTCAAGGGAGGATCTGCTCAAGATAAAGACGGATGATGCAAAGAAGAAATAGCCCACCAGGGTGTTGCCTTGGAGAAGCTATGCTGGCGTAAGTATTCTTTTGCCATTTTACAGTGACAGGTTCAAAGTTTAAAACCAGATTCTAGGATTTATAGCATATGATACATTATCTTTAATGACTTAATGAGGAAGCGCTGGATTGAAATCAGTGATTCTTTTTAACACTTCTGTGATGTAATTACCTATTTTCTATTCAGGATATTTGTAATCCATCAAAAATCAGCTTAAAACATATTCCATCCTTGTAACAAACAACTGGTTCTGCTCAGCCAGTGTGAAGATCCGTAACCACCCTCCCTTTCTTTTCCTTTTGTGGTTTGTTGCAGTAAAGGGAGGATACACTGATGACTGCCTCATAAACAATAAACACTGGCTTTTACCAAAATGAAGAAAGAATGATATCTATCAGAGGCCATGCCTCTGTGCCCCATTTTAGAGAAGAGGAAACACAGTAGTATTATATCTTGGGAGGATGGATGCAAGTTTCCCAAAAGACTGGTGAAGATAGGATGGGTGAGCTCCAGGTGGACCATGGTGTGGCTGGAGTCAGGCAAGCATGGAGGAGGTTGTGTACGGCAGTGACAAGAGGCTGTCTTCCTGTCAGAGTCACACTACAGGGCTGTCAACAGGCGCCCTCTCTGGTCTCACTCAGGCAGATGTCTAACTATCCTAGTCTTCCCTAGCACATCCTGGGTGCTGGAGAAGCATGACAGTCTTTCAGCACACTGGTGAACTTTCCATTTAAACCCATCAAAGCTCAGCTGAAGTGGAGAATTACTCACTTATCCAAGAGGTCTCTGAGTGGTTCTGCTTCTCTGTGTGGTTCGGATGCCTCCTAATCAGGGTAGAGTAGCAGGAATAAGACAGCAGCAAGGAGAGACAGTGGGGTGCTGCAGGCAGTGTGGCAACATGTACACACAGGGTGGCAGGCGGATTCGTGTAGTCGTGTGCTTCTGGCACGAACAGAAGTTCAGCTTCAACTGTATGTCAGTGTAAGACGGGCTATGGCAACTGACACCATCCCTCACAGGTCCAAAAATCAGATTCTCTGTGCTTTCTGAATCTGCCTTGGCAAATCCTATTTAAGTTATTTTACTCCTTTATCAGTTACTTAAAGTACAAAAGAAAAGATGCAGTAAAAATATAAACAGTAGGTGCTATTAAGCACTTTAAAAGGAAAGAAGCCTTTCCTGACATCTTAAAGAAAAACATAAAAGAGCAGCAATATTTTTACAGTATACATTTTATGCAAAATTTTTACTTGAAGTCATCTAAAGTATATGTCAAGCTAAAACAGTGATTATTTTATTTTGAATAAAATTAATTTGTCAGTATCTTCAAACTCTAAATTATGAGGGAGGAAAAGTGTGGAGCTTAAATCATCCTCTAATTTTGGAGCAAATTTTTTACTGTTTATTCGTGAGGAACTTTCAATAAGGCACCTGCTGCCTTTTAATGATCAAAAGAAAGGTTAAAAGAAAGCAAAGCTCAAATTAAAGCAAAGTAGAAACTCAGAGCCTAAGTTATAGTTCTGGCCTCCGATTTTTGTCTTTTTGGGTTTGGCTACAGACTTAGTACAGCAGATGGTCTAGTGATGAAGAAAATTGACTTGACTAGCATGAGAAGGTGATGGCACCCCACTCCAGTACTCTTGCCTGGAAAATCCCATGGACAGAGGAGCCTGGTGGGCTGCAGTCCATGGGGTTGTTACAGGTCGGACACGACTGAACAACTTCACTTTCACTTTTCACTTTCCACTTTCATGCATTGGAGAAGGAAATGGCGACCCACTCCAGTGTTCTTGCCTGGAGAATCCCAGGGACAGGGGAGCCTGGTGGGCTGCCATCTATGGTGTTGCACAGAGTCAGACACGACTGAAGTGACTTAGCAGCAGCAGCACCAGCAGCATGAGAAAGGGTTTTCTAGGTGGTGCTAGTGGTAAAAAACCTGCCTGCCAATGCAGGAGACAGGAGAGATGGGGATTCAGTCCTTGCGTTGGGACGATCCCCTGGAGGAGGGCATGGCAACCTGCTCCAGTATTCTTGCCTGGAGAATCTTATGGACAGAACAGCCTGGTGAGCTACAATCCATCCATAAGGTCACAAAGAGTTGGACATGACTGAAGTGACAGCACACAGCACAGTATGATAAAACATTTGGAGGATCAAGATCCTTAAACTATTAAGTATTTCCAGGAAGAAAATGGATTACAATGCCTTGGAACCTCTGATAAAATGATGATGATAAAGGATTTAGAACTATATTTTTCCTTTTCAGAGCATAGATTATTAAGTTGCTAGGAACAACTATGAGATTTCTTTTTCTAAAATACTTTAACATAGTATTTTGGGGGCAAGTTGTTTTTCTTATAAAATTTGAATTTTAATTTGGCTCAAGGGCACC
>SJYQ01000206.1:0-88924 GCA_006410935.1 Redunca redunca | reverse complement strand
TATATAAGTACAATATATGCTAGAAATATAATACATATACTATATATAGTATAAAAGTTAGAGGCTATGATATACATTATTCAGAGTTATTACTTTTCATTCTTTCTTTATCTTTGCACTAGTTCTCTCTCTTGCTCTCCATGCCTCACCTCTATATTTCCACTCTTACCAATGGTTTATTTATATTACACATTTTTTCATATAACTAGTTTCAGGCACAGTTAATCTCTACTGTTCTGTTTTATCTTTCACTGATTTCTCCTTTTAGTCTTAATGTTTCCTTTTTTTGTTCCTTTGGGTGTGTGCTCCTTACTCCTTTTTCCAGATTCTTGAGTTGAGAGCTGTGCACTTGTTTTCAATTTTTCTTTTTTGTTGGCAAATGTACTACAAACTAGAAATTTCCATTTAAGTACTTGTTTAACTGTATTCCAAAATTTTGGCATATTTCCTTGTGGCTCAGTTCTGAGTATTTTTTAATTTCCTTTATGGTATTCTTTACAACCCAAGGGTTAGTTAATACTATGTTACTTCACTACCAGGCATATGAGATAAAAAAAATCCTCTGTTGCTGGATTCTAATTTCATTCTATGATGAACAGAGGATATAGTCTGTATGATGACAACTTTTTTGAAATTTAATACATAGTTTTATGCATATTCCGTATTCACTTATCTCTGGTGTAAAAAATGTAGCAATGGTCATCTGTTTGGCATAAATTTCTATACATCTATTGGTTTAGATTCATCAGTTGTGATATTTAAATATCCTATAGTCCTTTGACTGTTTTTATATGATTTAAAATTTCTAAAAGGATTGTGCTAAAATCCATAGTTATTGATTTTAATTCTGCATAACAATGTTTTAAATATTTATAGGATATATGCTTAGGTGCATATATGCTCTTTATCCTTATATCTTTTGATTTATAATTACTTTTACTAACATATATTGGACTTTCCTGGCAGCTCAGACAGTAAAGAATCTGCCTGCAATGCAGGAGGCTGGGTTCAATCCCTGGGTCGGGAAGATCCCATGGAGAAGGAAATGGCAACCCATTCCAATATTCTTGTCTGGAAAATTTCATGAACAGAGAAACCTGGCAGGCTATAGTCCTTGGAGTCACAGTCAGAAATGACCGAGAAACTAACACATACCATCTCATATAACCGAAGCTTAGAGATACCAAGGAAGTGAGAAAATTCTAGATGGCACAAACATGAAGGGATTTGGTGACAAATCATATAAAGGGGGGCTTCCCAGGTGGTGCTATTGTTAAAGAATCCACCTGCCAATACAGGAGGCATAAGAGAGGTGGGTATGATCCCTGAAGAAAAAAATGGCAACCTACTCCAGTATTCTTGCCTGGAGAATCCCTGGGATTGGGGGGGCTTGGGGAGCTACAATCCATAGGGTTACACAGAGTCAGACATGACTGAAGCGACTCAACATGGCATATAAATGGGAAGGTGGCTCCAGCTTTTAACTTGGAATCTGGATTAGTGAAAATATTAATTACTGTGATAAGATATACAGAAAGTTTTAAGGGCAGGAAGGGGTGAAAAAGAAGATATGGGCATTCATTCATTCATTTATTTCCTTGTTAAGTAATTTTTACTGAGTGCTTGCCATAATTTTTGCTGAAAGTTTTCTGGGATGATTTAAGATGAATTAGCCCTAAGTTTTCCCAGGTGGCTCAGTGGTAAAGAATCTGCCTGCCAAAGCGGGAGACTCAGGAGACATGGGTTTGATCCCTAGGTAAGAACAATCCTCTGGAGGAGGAAATGGCAACCCACTCCAGTATTCTTGCCTGGAGAATCCCATGGAGCCTTGTGGGCTACAGTCTACGGGGTTGCAAACAGCTGGACACCACAGAGCAGCTGAGCACGCATGCACATGCACACAAAACACAAATCATGGTGTAAATATTCACACACATGGAAGTGAGTATGGTGGGTTACATATGGTGCATAATGAAAGTCAGCTCCATAAACTCTCTAATCATCTCTAGGAAATTTTTCAGATGTAAATAGATTTAAGGTAACAGATAAGCATTCTTTACAATCTACAACTCGACTCCAAAATTTATAAAAAATTCAGTTTACTCTTGTATCTGTAATTATCCCATATGATAGCACATACATTTTCTCTTTTTCCTTTTTGCATTTTTAAAACTTTTTTTAATGTTTCAGTTTTTAATTTTTACAATATTGTGTTGGTTTCTGACATATAATAACATGAATCAACCATACTTATGTGTATATTCTCTTCTTCTGAGCCTCCTTCCCCTCTGCCCTCCAGGTCATCACAGAGCACCAGACTGATCTCCCTGAGCTTCACAGCAACTTCTCACCAACTATCCATTTTACATCTGATGCTACTTTCTCCATTCGTCCCACTCTCTCCCAAAGAGTGATTTTGAGTCAGTTCTAGTGAGATGGATGGAGAATTCTCTTGCTTGGAGAATTCCATGGACAGAGGACCTTGGCAAACTACTGTCCATAGGATCACACAGAGTTGGAGCCTGTTGTACAGAGTGAAGTAAGTCAGAAAGGGAAAATATAGTGTATTAACACATATATATGGAATCTAGAAAAATGGTATTGATGAACCTATTTGCAGGGAAGGAATGGAGATGCAGATGTAGAGAATACATTCTCTTAAAAGCGGTGATTTTCAAAAGCCAGTGAGCCCATGAATTACCTGGATGATTAGTAAAAATGCAGATTCCTAGACTCCAACCTCAGAGATTCAGGAGATCTGGAGTCAACCAAAGAGTTTATTTAACAAGTTCTTCAGCTTATCATGATACTAAAACTGTATTTTGAGAAAAGCTGCTGTAAACTCTACTACTTCAAATAAAGAATCTTAATAAAAAATATTTCCCAGAATGTACTGCCTCCCAGGCTAGGAATAGACAATTGGAATATCTGTAGATTTATTTGGATGTGATCTTGCTTTTCAGATGCTGTAAATTTGCTTAAATACATGTGGAATATTTTTGCAATGTATTAATAACCTGAGGGAAATAATTTTCATGTAAGATATAAAAAACATAATTTTCTTATATTTCCAGCTGCACAGATAGTCTCCCAAGCTAGTTTAACTTCTATACTTTTATAAGGGCTTTATTTTCTACTCAGAGATTCCTTTTAAAATAATCTTTGCCACAGTGACTTCATATATTCTTTACTAGCTAGCTCCATTGTGAAAGGGGGCCATCTTGTTGATAGTTTCCTGATTTAGCAAAAAGAAAGTAGTGAGCAATCTTTCTAGTTTTTCTTCTTAGTTTAGAAGGTAAAAATTTAATCATTTTGACTTTGCTAAAATCTTATTTTCTCCTTCATATATCAGATATATGCAGCAAGGCATAGTGTTCTTTGATTTCTATAATAATCTTGGGAACATTTTTTGGGAAAATATCACAATACTCCTTATAATAAAGAGATTATTTTTTCCTTCCCAGTTAGGGAAACTCCCTTGAAATTGCACCTGACTGACAATTGCAGCAGGTTTGGGAAGCTATTGCAATTTAATAATAAGAGATTCTATATAGATTCAGTTCAGTTCAGTCGTTCAATCGTGTCCGACTCTTTGCAACCCCATGAATTGCAGCACGCCAGGCCTCCCTGTCCATCAGCAGCTCCCGGCGTTCACTCAGACTCACGTTCATCGAGTCAGTGATGCCATCCAGCCATCTCATCCTCTGTCATCCCCTTCTCCTCCTGCCCCCAATCCCTCCCAGCATCAAAGTCTTTTCCAATGAGTCAACTCTTTGCATGAGGTGGCCAAAGTACTGGAGTTTCAGCTTTAGCATCATTCCTTCCAAAGAAATCCCAGGGCTGATCTCCTTTAGAATGGACTGGTTGGATCTCCTTGCAGTCCAAGGGACTCTCAAGAGTCTTCTCCAACACCACAGTTCAAAAGCATCAATTCTTTGGCACTCAGCTTTCTTCACAGACCAACTCTCACATCCATACATGACCACAGGAAAAACCATAGCCCTGACTAGACAGACCTTAGTCGGCAAAGTAATGTCTCTGCTTTTGAATATGCTATCTAGGTTGGTCATAACTTTTCTTCCAAGGAGTAAGCGTCTTTTAATTTCATGGATGTAGTCACCATCTGCAGTGATTAAGGCCTGCTTAAATGCAAAACTGCTTTAGTAATGAAAGGTCAAAGTATAACTGAAAATAAGGTGACAATTGAGTCTAATTTAATATCCATAGCATTAAAAAGATCAAGTCAATCATTACATATTGACAGATATAGACCTTTGGACTAGGATAATAAGATTCCTCCCAAACTGGACTTTCAATAGATAATGTAATGAATAAGCATATAAAATAGGCCATTGTGTTTATCCCAGTTAGAAAAATATAAAAATTTATGGGCAAGCAATGTACAAGTGATTTTTCATAAAATATCCTGAGTTGACAGCTAGATAAAATGGAAAAACATGCAGAAGATTGGAAGAGGGCCATTGTGAATGGAAAAGTACACACTGAAACAAATTAGTGTCATCAAACATGAGGCTGTTGGAGGACCTGGATTTAACCCAACAGCAAATGAAGAGACTTCGCTGCAGCAGAAGAGTGAAGAGACACACAAGACTGGAAACCAAGGAGGGCACAGAGGTGCTAAGGATTTGGAAGCCTAGCAGCACACAAGTATTTCTCATCATGGAAATAACTGTCAAGTTCCGATGACTGTGTATAGTATTTGTAGCCTACATTGTCTCTTATTTGCTGATCTAATAATATCTGATCAAAATATTAATAATCTTTGCTCTGTCAGTGTGAACTGTCAGTAGGAGTCCTAGGTCAGCAGCTCATGATACTGCTAAGTTTTTTCTAAATATTTATTAATCACTTGATTGATTAATTTTTCTGGAATTTTGACAGGGCTAGTATTAACTTTCCTGTCTTCTCATTTTCATATCCCTGTATCCTGCATCGAACCTAGACTGGCGATTCTTTTCTTATATGATATTATTCATGTTTCAATGCCATTCTCCCAAATCATCCCACCCTTTCCCTCTCCCACAGAGTCCAAAAGACTGTTCTATACATCTGTGCCTCTAATTAAAATAAATAAATTAAATAAAGAACGCATTTTCATATTCCATTTGTTACTTCTCTTTGAAGAGCAGAGTAACACTTGCTAGTCTTAAGTTCTGGTTTTTAGAAAATGCATATTTAAAACATAGAGAGATATCATAAGCACATATTAGAATGATAAAAATTAGAAAGATTGATCACATTCAGCACTGAGGAGGATATGGAGTAACTGGGACTCAAAACACCGCTGGTGGAAATATAAAAAGAGTAAAAACCATTTTGAAAAACACTTTTTGGCTGCTTCTTAAAATTTTAAATGTCCACACTTACTATAGGATCCAGTCATTTCATCCTTAGGTATTTACCCAAGATAATTGAAAGCATGTATACATAAGACTTGTGTGCAGATGTTCATAGCAGGTATATTTGTAACAGCTGGAAACTGGAGACAATCCCAATACCCATCAATAAGAGAAATGGATAAACATCTATTTTATATGCACAGATATGTTGTGGCTTCCCAGGTGGTGCTAGTGGTAAAGAACCTGCCTGCCAAAGTAAGAGCCTTAAGAAAGTAAGAGATAGAGGTTCGATCCCTGGGAAGATCCCCTGAAGAAGGAAATGGCAACCCACTCCAGTATTCTTGCCTGGAGAATCCCATGGACATAGGAGCCAGACAGGCTATAGTCCACGGGGGGACAAAGAGTTGGACACAACTGAAGCAACTTAGAATACATGTTGTGGTATATCTATTCAATGGGCTACTACTCGCCAATAAAAAGGAAAGAGCTATTGATACATAGCATGACATGAATGAATCTCAAATTTTATGAATTAAAGAACCAGCAGAAAATAAAATGTGTGTTTATTATCCCTTTTATTTGAAACTCTAGAATAAACGAGCAAAGCTGTTAAGACAGAAGGTAGCTCAGTGGCTTCTAAGCCAGGAGTGGGTGGGGAGAGAAGGGAGAAATTATAAAGGAACACAAGGAAATGTTTGTGCTAATAGATATGCTCTTGATAATGATAATGGTTTCATGAATGTACATATATGTCACCAGTCATCAAATCGCATATTTCAACTATGTGTAGTTTATCATAAGTGAAATATACCTCAATAAAGCTGAACAAAAAGTTAAAAAGAAGAAGAAGAAGAAGAAGTTACCATTAAGCTTTCACCATCAGCATTAGGAAAAAATAGAATGCATCTGGGTAAGGTGTACATAACTGGCCCAACAGTATGTGTAGAAGCCATAAGGGTTTTGTGATCCAAATTCAAATCGGTTTCACTTGTCTTTTTAGCTAACAAATGTATATATAATTTTCTGGCAAGCAAAATATGGTCACCATAAAAGCTTTGGTATGGTGATAGTCACAGAAGCAAATAACTAGGTGAGATTGTCATTGTTGGTAAAAGTAGCACCGCCTGAAGAGAGAGCAGACCTGAGTTCTAGTTGGAGCTTCCTTTGACACATTATTGACAAGCTGCCAGTACTGGGCTGGGGGAATTGATGATTACGTATACTGCCTGTGTGCTAAGTCACTTCAGTCGTGTCCAACTCTTTGCAACCCTGTGGACTGTAGTGTTCCGGGCTCCTCTGTCCATGGGATTCTCCAGGTAAGAATACTGGAGTGGGTTGCCATGCCCTCTTCCAGGGGATCTTCCTGACCTAAGGACTGAACCCGCAGTTCTTATGTCTCCTGCACTGGCAGGTGGGCTCTGTACCACTAGCTCCACCTGGGAAGCCCGGAATGTGTATACTAATCACAGAGAAATAAACAGGTGAAAACCCCCATTCTTGTGATGCTTCTTTGCTCTACCTTATAGCATTAGATCGCCTCCCCTTTACACCCCAAATATATTCCCTTCCAGTTATTAAAAGAAAAAACAACAAACCTATGGTCCTGATTTCAAATGCAGATTCCGGAGCCACTGCCAATACTCAGGAAGCCTGAGGTCAGGGAGGAGAATATGCATTTTATGAATAGGTGGTGTGATGCAGAGGGGCTGAACATCATGCTTTATCTCCAGCCAGATAATAAAAAGGATATCTCATCTCTATCATTTCTCCAAATTATAGATTATTAAATCTAGTAAACAGTTCCTCAGTACTACTCTAGCTTTTAAAATTACAGGCAAAGGTCTTTCAATGTCATACCCTTTCATGAGGTAAAAATTTTAAACCATTTTGTTTAATCCATTAAATCCATTAAAACCATTTTTTTAAACCATTTTGTTTAATCTATCAGAAAAATCAGTCAAAAATAGAAACACTTTTCACAGTGTTTATTGCTCTATCATCAGCCTTTCAGTTTGTAGATTACTGAAATAAATGCACTATCAGAGGATGGGCTCTCCTGGCCTGCATCTGATATAAATTAATAATACTGTGGGCGTAATAACCTTGATAAGCCCGTGCACTAGCAATTCAGTTTCTAATGAGGGTTGGTTAAGGAACTGAGTACCCTAAGTACAGATTCCAGAACATGCTAGAAATAACCATTACAAGATGTTCTGGAACCAAGCTTAATATTAGCTTAATAGATATTGGCAAGCATTCTTTTATGTGATAAAACAAATAAGGCAGTGGAATTTATTGTACTATTCAGTAGGGGGGAAAATTTAAAAAAAAATCTGTAAAGAGAAAACAGAAAAAAACCCTTTGCTTTTAACAGAGCACTCAAGCAAGCGCCTTCTGAAAGGGGTTGCTTCCCACATCTTGTCCTCAGCATCCTTGTAGACATCCTCCTTTGGCCTCTCCCTCAGCCCTCTCTTCAGGCCATCAATTGCAAGGTTCTTATTGAATTGACATGCATAGAACCTCTCAGCTTATTCTCTTCTCTCCATTACTCTCATCTGAGTTAGGCCTTCCGTGCCTTTCACCTGACTGTACACCACAGCTGAGGCCAACTCACTGTTGAGTCTCCAAGTATGGTCTTCAGACCAACAGCATCACCTGGGGACTGGTGTCAGAAATGCAGATTCTCAGGCCTCTCTCCAGACCTCCTAAATCAGAAATTCTGGGGGTTGCAGCATGGAGATGCTGGCTCAAGGAATCCTGCAGGTGATTCTGATATGTGCACAAGCGTGAGAACTATTGCTCTAATCATTCTCCCCTCTGCCAGGTTCTCCTCCTAGCCACAGATATTTTATTTACCACTGTCAGGTTCCAAAACACAGATATGATTGGGTCACTCTCTAGGGTAAAGACCTTCTACCCACCTTGTTGTTTATACCAGCAAAATGTATCATCTCCCACATCCTTGTTATGCGCTAGGTAGTGTGGCTCCCAGAGCCAAAATAAATATTGAGAAAAGGTGATGAATGGATGAGTGACCACCTGCTTTTTTTGTGGTGCATGGACCCACCAGTGATTCTTAGCTCTGGTTACACATTAGAATCACCTGCAGGGCTTAATAAAACCACTCCACCCAAGAACAATTAAATGAGTCTTCAGTCACTCAGTCACGTCTGAGTCTTTGTGACCCCATGCACTACACCACCTCAGGCTGTCCTGTCCATCACCAACTCCCGGAGCTTGCCCAAATTCATGTCCATCAAATCAGTGATGTCATCCAACTATCTCGTCCTCTGTCATCCCATCTCCTCCTGCCTTCAATCTTTCCCAGCACAAGGGCCTTTTCCAATGAATCAGCTTTTTGGATCAGGTGGCACCACCACAGTATTGGAGGTTCAGTTTCAGCATCAGTCCTTCCAATGATTAGGATTGGTTTCCTTTAGGATGGACTGGTTGGATCTCCTTGCAGTCCAAGGGACTTTCAAGATTCTTCTCCAGCAACACAGTTCAAAACCATCAATTCTTTGGCACTCAGCTTTCTTTATTGTCCAACTCTCACATCCATACATGACTACTGGAAAAACCATAGCTTTGACTAGATGGACCTTTGTCAACAAAGCAATGGCTCTGCTTTTTAATATGCTGTCTAGGTTTGTCAAAGCTTTTCTTCCGAGGAGCAAGTGAAGTGAAGTCACTCAGTCGTGTCCGACTCTTTGCCACCCCATGGACAGTAGCCAACCAGGCTCCTCCGTCCATGGGATTTTCCAGGCAAGAATACTGGAATGGGTTGCCATTTTCTTCTCCAGGGGATCTTCCCAACCCAGGGATCGAACCCGGGTCTCCTGCATTGTAGGCAGACACTTTACCGTCTGAGCCACCAGGGAAGTCATTCCAAGGAGCAAGCGTCTTTTAATTTCATGGCTGCAGTCATCATCTACAGTGATTTTGGAGCCCAAGAAAATAAAGTCTGTCATTGTTTCCCTATCTATTTGCCATGAAGTGATCAGACAGGATGCCATGATTTCATTTTTTGATGTTGAGTTTTAAGCTAGCTTTTTGACTCTCCTCTCACCTTCATCAAGAGGCTCTTTATTCCTCTTCACTTTCTGCCATAAGGGTGGTGTCATATGCATAGCTGAGGTTATGATATTTCTCCTGGCAATCTTGATTCCAGTTTGTGCTTCATCCAGCCCAGCATTTCTCGTGATGTACTCTGCATATAAGTTAAATAAGCAGGGTGACAATATATAGCCTTGAAGTACTCCTTTCCCAGTTTTGAACCAGTTCATTGTTCCTTGTCTCGGTTCTAACTGTTGCTTCTTGACCTGCATACAGGTTTCTCAGGAGGCAGGTAAGGTGGTCTGTTATTCCCATCTCTTTCAGAATTTTCAGTTTGTTGTGATCCACATGGTCAAAGGCTTTAACATAATCAATGAAGAAGTTTTAGATGTGTTTCTGGAAATCTCTTACTTTTTCTATGATCCAATGGACGTTAAAAATTTGATCTCTAATTCCTCTGCCTTTTCTAAATCCAGCTTTTACATCAAGAAGTTCATGTAGTGTTGATGTCTAGCTTGGAGGATTTTGAGCTTTACTTTGCTAGCATGTGAAATGAGTGCACTTGTGTTGTAGTCTGAACATTCTTTGGTATTGCCAGCTTCCCATTAGCTATCTATTTTACACATGAGAGTGTATATATGTCAATGCTTTCTCAGTTCTCCCATCCTCTCCTTCCCCAGCTGTGTCCTCAAGTCTGCTCCCTACGTCTGAGGTGAATGTGAATCAGTTGTAGAGATGCCAATGAACCTAGAGCCTGTTATACAGAGTGAAGTAAGTCAGAAAGAGAAAAACAAATATCATATATTAATGCAAATATATGGAATCTAGAAAAATGGTACTCATGAGCCTATTTGCAGGGCAGTATAGTATTTATTGTTTACTCTGTGTGCAGCTCTATAAGGAAGATTTGTCTGTCTTATTCACTGCTGTATTGCCAGTACTGAGAATAGGACATGACACATAGTGAGTGCTTAATGAATACTGATAGGAAGAATGAGTGCCTGGTTCCTATGGTCAGGCTGCCAGTCCCCTGGTTCACTGTAGAGCCTGGGCTCTGTCTTGGTGGACCTCTCCTCCACCGTGGCTCCTCTAAGACAGGATCGCAGCTCTCCTCTGGCCTAGCTGTGGTAGCTGTAGAGATTCTGTGAGCATGACCCAAGTCTGCCTGCTCACACCTATTGCCACCCCTCCTAGCCCTGCCTCCACCCTGCCTGTTGGCCTCCTCTGTTAGCCCACATCAGTTCACCCAATTCTGCTGCTTATATTGACCTCTGCCTATTTCAAGATACCGTTTGTAGTCTATACTAATCTGGTGGTGGGGACCCCTGTGGATGGACCTAGTGTCCGTGATATTAGCCTGTTCCATTTATCTCCTGTGCTCCAAGCTACTTTTCTGATAGAGGATGTGTCAACCTTGTGATCAATCAAGATCAATCATTGTATTTATTATTCTAACTGTTGTCCATCTTCCTTGACAGTGAGTTCCAAGCAAGCAGGGCTTTTCACCTATTTTTCATTCATTATTGTGTCTCCCATGCCTATAACAGTGAGTGAGCCATTGTGGTCACACAATGTACAAATATTTGGTGAATGACTGAATCCATGAATCCCACTGTTATTGCTTAAGACCTTTGCTACTACTGCCGAATTCTCAATTTCTGAAAATTAAATAAGAAAATCAACACAAAGCAACGGTTCTGTTTGAGAAAATTTGTGGAGTAAGCTGCCATGATTCTTCATTAGTTCTTCATCATTCAAACCCTTTGTTGCTTGATCCTGAACAGTGAGTAAGCAAGAAATAAATCATATGTGTGGAAAGTCACTTCAGGAATGCTAATAAGGGTATAAAATAAATGGATTTTCACAGTCATAATACAAAATCAACAGGCATCCGCTTTGAAGTTTGAAAAATTGGCATCTCAAAGTTGCCAAACATCCAGATGTTAGATGAGTTGCAGTACAATCAGTTGTATAATTGACATTTTTACTGTTCATGGTGAGGAAGTTAGAAGAGAAGCAAACTATTTTCTCTTATGTTGAAAAAAAAATGGCAATTCTGTATATCTTCCTAGAATGATATTTCTCAAGCCCCAACAGCTCTGGGAACAAAACCAAAACCAAAACCAAACCCAAATAAAATAGCCAAAGCTTTTGATGGTCACAGAAATGCTGGTTCTCCCTCTAGCCTCAGATTAAAAAAGAAATAATAATAATGACAATGACTCTTATTTGGCGAGGTGTGTGTGGGGTGGGGAAGAACTGTGCAGGAGACTTACATGTATTATCTCATTTGGTCATCCCAGTTGCCTACTGAGAAAGAAGTCATTATCCACAAGTTAAAGATAAAGAAACTGAAGTTTAGCAAAATCTAAATGACTTTCAAGGGGGAATTTGTGGAGCCAGGAAGGAAAACCTCTCCCCTGCCCCTGGCTCCCATGGATCACCCACCTTCCTGACTCCCCTCCTTGGCTGTTTACATCTCTCTGCTCATAGCACTGGACACCTTTGCGTGTGTGCTCAATCACTTTAGTCGTGTCCAACTCTTTGTGATCCCATGGACTGTAGCCCAGCCAGGCTCCTCTGCCCATGGGATTCTCCAGGCAAGAATACTGGAGTGGGTATCCATTCCCTTCACCAGGGGATTTTCCCAACCCAGGGATGGAACCTGCATCTCTGTGTCTCCTGCATTGGCAGGCAGGTACTTTATTGCTAGCGCCACCTGGGAAACCTTAGACATTCTTACCTTAACTATAAGCATAAAGCGTTTACATGAATTCCATCTAGTCAAGGCTATGGTTTATTCCAATAGTCATGTATGGATGTGAGAGCTGGACTATAAAGAAAACTGAGCACTGAAGAATTGATGCTTTTGGCCTGTGGTATTGGAGAAGACTCTAGCGAGTCCCTTGGACTGCAAGGAGATCCAACAAGTCCATCCTAAAGGGAATCAGTCCTGAATACTCATTGGAAGGAGTGATGCTGAAGCTGAAGCTCCAATACTTTGGCCACCTGATGCAAAGAGCTGACTCATTTGAAAAGACCCTGATGCTAGGAAAGATTGAAGGCGGGAGAAGAAGGGGATGACAGGGAATGAGATGGTTGGATGGCATCACTGACTCAATGGACATGAGTTTGAGTAAATTCTGAGAGTTGGCGATGGACAGGGAGGCCTGGTGTGCTGCAGTCCATGGGGTCACAAAGACTTGGACACAACTGAGCAACTGAACTGACTGACTGATGAATGTGGGACATATTTATATTAAAAACATCATTTGTTGTTCTTCTGAAATTCAAACTTAATTGGCTGTCTTGTGTTTTTATTTGTGGAATCTGGCAATCCTATTCTGGTTTATCCTTTTAAAGAATTATTTATTTTGTGCTGTGGTATGAGGGTTTAATAAAGAATAAGAAGGGAAGCTGTAGGAAGTATTGTACTTAGACACCTTAATCTGCCATCTCTTTCACCTCATGAGCCTATAACACCATTTACCAAACTGGGTCTGAAGCCACACTTATTTATGAGGCTTTGTCCCCGTGTCCTCAGTTTATGATGAACAGCTGGGGATGGAGGGCTACCTGCATGTCCTACCACAGCCCCTCCCCGGGGCCTGGTTCCTTGCCTTCACAAAGCGGCTGCGTCTGTTGGCTCTGCCCAAACTAAACTGGACCAATCCAGAGGGGCTGGGGAGGGCAGGGAGCCGTGCCTGGTGGGGAGATCTGATCTGGTCACTCACTGACACTTATTCGTGACCCCAAATCAAGACTTGTGACACTCGTTGTCATTCACAGACAAGGCAGAATTGAGTTACCTGACCCTTGTGTTCCTAGCTGAGGGGGAGCAAAGCCTTCTTGTTTCAGTTCATACAGTAAACAAGCGTCCTCTTCACAGTATATTAAGTGCCTTTTTTAAAATTCTTTTGCATTTTTGTGCCTTTTGTTGCTGATTTTGTTGTATAAAGTGACCCAAAAGCATAGTGCTGAAGTGTAGTGAAAAGGCCTTAAGCACACTTAAGTGTGCCTTATGGAGGGAATAAGTATCTCAGGTAAGCTTCATTCAGTCATGAGTTAGGCTGTTGGCTATGACTTCAATGTTAATGAATCATATGTATTCATAAAACTTTTAAACAGAAACAGGCCTAAAACAGAATATATATCCATCTGCTGATGAAGATGTGGCCACACCTTTTAGCCTGTTAGCTTCACAGGAACCCTAACTTACATTTCTCCAAGGAGTTATGATTCCAAATTTTCTAATTTAGTGTTTGTGGTGATTTTTTTAAACAATCTTGTGAATAATTGGAGAAGGAAATGGCAACCCACTCCAGTATTCTTGCCTGGAAAATCCATGGACAGAGGAACCTGGTAGGCTACAGTCCATGGGGTTGCAAAGAGTTGGACATGACTGAGCAACTTCACTTTCACTTTCTTGTGAATAATAAGACCTATACATCCTAATTATATGATTTCTAGGGTTGTGGCAGACAACTCGTTGGCACATACACCTTGGAGGTAAGGGAGACAGATTATTAAAAAATACTTTTCTCAAAAGAGTAAAAGCTGACAGTCTCTGGTATTAGAATCTACAGAGGGGATGCCAATGAACTTGCTAGTTTTCCACACATTGAACGTGATCCCCTTGAGAAAATACCAGTGGCAAGCTTTCCTGTTTCTAGCATTTATCTTTCCTTTACAAGCTTAATTTTTATTCATACTTTTCTGAAAGAAAGTTTCTTGGCAGCAGGTGATGGTACTTTGGGGATTTTATCTTGGGATCAGATATCTTTTTGTTCCGCTCCTAGAAAATTCAAGGAGAGAAAGAGCAACGGATTGCTTCAGAGTTTGACAGGCATAGGGTTAAGATGTTCCATGAGATGTTTATTAATATAACTAGGGAAGGCCAGAAGGAGCCATTTATTCACATCAGTTCCCTTAACCTGTTTTGCCTGAATGATTCCATTTATTTATTCCACTGGATCTTGTTTCTTCTGGGAATTCTGAGGGATGTTAATTAAACCACTGCAACTCAAACATTTTGTAACTATTGCTTTTGAAAGAGAACCTTGTCCAAAAGTCCTTTCATCTCCTGAAATGAGGTACAGGGATCTTTGAACAAAACCAGACAGGTAGACTAGATGTTCTGTCTTCAAGCACTCTTCCTTCCTTCCTTCTTTCTTTCTCTTTTTCCTTTAAGAATGGGTCTGTCATGGAGAACCTGGCTTCTCTGGTCCTGCCTTACTGGGATTTGTTGGTTAGCCAGCAGGTCCTTCTTTCAGTTCTCTGCCATGGTGCCTTTGGCTCAGCAGATCCATCCAGAAGCAGGTGGTGAGGTGACTTGTCCTTGATTTTGCTTCTTTTTACCTCCCTGGTTATGGTCCCTGGTGTTCATTCTCTATCTTTTCCACTTTCATTTGCAGAAAAAATTACCAATTTAAAGAGTGTTTAGTTCAGTGCAGTCTCTCAGTTGTGTCTGACTCTTTGCAACCCCATGGACTGCAGCATGCCAGGCCTCCCTGTCCATAGCTAACTCCCGGAGTCCCCTCAAACTCATGTCCATTTAGTCGGTGATGCCATCCAACCATCTCCTCTTCTGTCATGCCCTTCTCCTCCTTCCTTCAATCTTTCCCATTATCAGAGTCTTATCCAATCAGTTGACACTTTGCATCAGGTGGCCAAAGTATTGGAGCTTCAGCTTCAGTATCAGTCCTTCCAATGAATATTCAGGACTGATTACATTTAGAATTGACTGATTGGATCTCCTTGCAGTCCAAGGGACTCTTAAAAGTCTTCTCCAACACCACAGTTCAAAAGCATCAATTCTTCAGCGCTCACCTTTCTTTATGGTCCACCTTTCACATCCATACATGACTACTGGAAAAACCATAGCCTTGACTAGAAGGACCTTTGTTGGCAAAGTAAAGTCTTCGCTTTTTGATATGCTGTCTAGATTGGTCATAGCTTCTAAGGAGCAATGTCTTTTAATTTCATGGCTGTAGTCACCATCTGCAGTAATTTTGGAGCCCCCCAAAATAAAGTCTGTCACTGTTTCCACTATTTCCCCATCTATTTGCCATGAGGTGATGGAACCAGATGCTAGGATCTTAGTTTTCTGAATGTTGAGGTTTAAGCCAACTTTTTCACTCTCCTCTTTCACTTTCATCAAGAGGCTCTTTAGTTCTTCACTTTCTTCCATAAGGGTGGTATCATCTGCATATCTGAGGTTATTGATATTTCTCCCAGCAATCTTGATTCCAGCTTGTGCTTCATCCAGTCCAGCATTTCTCATGATGTACTCTGCATCATGAAGTTAAATAAGCAGGGTGACAATATACAGCCTTGATGTACTCCTTTCCTGATTTGGAACAAGTCTGTTGTTCCATGTCCAGTTCTAACTGTTGCTTCCTGACCTGCATACAGATTTCTCAAGAGGCAGGTCAGGTGGTCTAGTATTCTCATCTCTCTCAGAATTTTCCACAGTTTATTGTGATCCACACAGTCAAAGGCTTTGGCATAGTTGATAAAGCAGAAGTAGATATTTTTCTGAAGCTGTCTTTTTTGATGATCCATCGAATGTTGGAAATTTGATCTATGGTTCCTCTGCCTTTTCTAAAACCAGCTTGAACTTCTGGAAGTTCACAGTTCACGTACTGTTGAAGCCTGGCTTAGGGAATTTTGAGCATTACTTTGCTAGCGTGTGAGATGAGTGCAATTGTGTGGTAGTTTGAGCATTCTTTGGCATTGCCTTTCTTTGGGATTGAAATGAAAACTGACCTTTTCCAGTCCTGTGGCCACTGCTGAGTTTTCCAAATTTGCTGACACATTGCGTGCAGCACTTTCACAGCATCATTTTTTAGAATTTGAAATAGCTCAACTGAAATTCCATCACCTCCACTAGCTTTGTTCATAATGATGCTTGCTAAGGCCCACTTGACTTCACCTTCCAGGATGTCTGGCTCTAGGTGAGTGATCATAACCATTGTGATTACCTGGATCATGAAGATCTTTTTTGTATAGTTCTCCTGTGTATTCTTGCCACCTCTTCTTAATATCTTCTGCTTATGTTAGGTCCATACTATTTCTAGAGTGTATGAGAGTATAAATTGGTTCAGCCATTTAGTAGGGGCAATTGGCAATATCAATCAAAATTTAAAATGTGGCTACACTTTAACCTAGCAACCCTGCTTCTACAAATTTGTCCTACAAATAAATGCACAGAGATATATAAAACAATGATCATGAAGCATTGTTTTTAACAGCAAAAAAAAAAAAATCCAGAAAACTAGAATTTAATCTTCAATGCCATATGTGAAATCCATTAAAGAGAATAAAGCCCATCTCTCTGAACTGGCTTGGAATGACGTCTATAGCTAAACATGGCAAGTTGCAGGAAATGCATAGTACAGTCTAGCTGTGTTATAAGAACATATGTGCAAAAACAATATACAAGGATATTTCTGGTTTGTTGGTAATGGTGATCCTGAGGGGATGGATGGGGGAGAGGAGAAGCTGAAGGTGGCTTTTATTTGTACTTTTTTATATGGTTTACTATTTATTTTATTATAATAAATACTTGCTACTTTTATAATGCTATAAAAACACATGAGAGGTTTCCAAAAGTTTTATTTTTCATTCCAGGAACTTCTGTGGAGAGGCAGTGAATACTTACCACTTGAGTGGCCACATGTGACAATGTTGGGCCACCATATTGTCTGTTTAACCTCCACCATCCATTTAATTGGTCCTGGATGTATTTAGTGCTCTGCATCTCATTTCGGACCTGTATAGGAGTACCTGTGATGCACCACAAACAGGTATGGAGAATATGTATCCATGCAAAGAGCAGCTGCCAAGAAGTGAGGTCCAGTTGTATGCATATGTGCTCAGTGACTCAGTTGTTTAGCTGTATCTGAATCTTTGGGACCCCATGAACTGTAGCCCACCAGACTCCTCTGTACATGGGATTCTCCAGGCAAGAATACTGGAGTGGGTTGCCAGTTCCTCCTCCATGGGATCTTCCCAACCCAGGGATTGAACCCATGTCTCCTGTGTTTCCTGCCTTGGCTGACAGACTCTTTGTCACTGAGCCACCTGGGAAGCCCTTTAGTGTGCAAGGAAGCCCTAACTGGTGTGCAAGAGCTGGAAGCTCACCTTTTCACTGAACCTTGATGACCTTAACCAATGTGAGTGGTTCATAAGTGGCACAACTGAGAGCTTGTCCTTTAACAGACAGCAGGAGGGACAAAGAGAGTAATTAAAGTGCTGCACTGGCCTGAATCCAGAGTGAGAATTCAGGAATTCTGCTTTCAACAGTTTTATACATGATCAGTTCAAAAGATGTTTGAGGCCTAGTCAGCATATTTGTTGAAATGGCATAATTAATTATGTGCTTTGTGAAAAGAAATATTCTTTGAGCTTTGATTTGATAGATTCATTCAGTTATTCAACAAGCATTTACAAAATTCTTAATATGTAATAAGCACTGGGCATGATTTAAATATGAAATGGATTATTCAGTTGTGCTTAGCAAAGACCATAGAGAAATATTAAAACATTTCAGTGCTGAGGAGCTGACTGTTGTTGAGGTATGAAGCATGTGACTGCCATAAAATACACCACCATCTGTTATAATAAGAGAAACTCATCGTTGCTTTCTTAAAAATGTTAATGAAGAAACTTCCCTGAGGAGGACATGTAAAATCTCTTCATTCAATTTTAAATTGCCATGTTCCTTCTCCATGTTATAAAACATATGATAAGTCAATATAGCAAAAAAAATTTTTTCTTGTGGCTAAAGGCTGCAGACAGAATCTAGGAGCTGTTTTTATTTCAGATCTCAAGAAAAATGTTAAAGAAGAGTAATTAAATGCCATTATTGGGGGTAAAGATTCCATATAAGGATGCGTCTTTAAAGAGAAGGAAGACAGGAGACAAGCAGGAAGAAATAACACAAAGATTCACGACTGCAAAATTCAACAAGAAATAGATCAGCATAGGTACTTCCTACATGGACTGATTTCAGAACAACTTCTGGTACTTCCTGGAAAGCATGGTGCTTATCGTTGCTTCATTATGATTCTCTTCTGGGCTGAACCTCATCATCATGTCAGAGAGACAGCCATGCCAGCAATAGATTGCAGAATTATCCTTGGCTGTCCTCTTTCCTTCATTCTTTTTTCTGTTTTCTGTACCTTCAGAATGCGTCCCCAGCATATCCACCTCTCTGCAGTTCTACTGCCTACATCTGAGTCCAAACTCCTCTCTTCTTTATCTGGGTAAACTGGTCCTCCTGCTGCTCTTATCCCCAACAATCCCTTTCCCTTATGGCAGCCAGAAGAATCTTTAAAATAATGCAAGTCAGATCAGGTCATTACCCTGCTAAAACTTTCCAGTTGCTTCCTTTTGAATTTGAAATAAGACTTGAATTCCTTACCTGGCCTGCCAGGCATCAGTGGGCCTCTGTCTCTTCCACTCCACCTGACATCACTCTGCTTGGCACTGCCTGTACCCTTGTCACATGGGCCTCTTTTCTGCAGCTCATCTTCCATCGGGGTCTTGGCATTTGCTCCACGTCTGCCTGAGCCATCTCTCTCACATCTTTGTACAACTCCTGTAGCTTCGGCACAAATGCTCCTACCTTCCACAGGCTTTTCCTAATCACTTTCTTTAAAATATGCCTCTCCTAGTTTCATCCACCTCATTGGGTTTGAAGGAGAACCTTCAGGAGGCTTATAGTTATGGTTTATTTGGGATTTGTACCGGAAAGTTGTGCAGGAAGCTCTAACAGACACCTTAGAGCTCTAAGCCATTTTGTCCACATAAAACTTGCTAAGCTGGTACCATGTGCCTAGAGAGTAAAGCCATTTCTCCTGCATTTGCCAAGTTGCACAGAGTAGGAGCAAGTGATCTGTAGAATTTTAGTAGTGCTCGCCACATCCAGTTGGCTTTTCTTCCCTGTAGAGAATTAGTCAGGTGACCTCACTTTCAGAAGATGAGACTGTCCACTAGTTATGGCCAATAAATCGAGGAGAAGTAATTCCCATCTCTTCCTGTCTGAAATGCAGATGAGCAGGGTGATATTTCCAGGCATTTTCTTTCTCTCCATTTTCTTCCCGCTATTGAGGAAGGAGCCTCCTGTCGAGTTGGTGGAGCCCCAGATTTGAAGTAACCTGGATCCTTGAGTCCCCTGTGGAGATAAGCCATTCCAGAGGGTCATCTTGGCTCAGAGATGCATGAGTAAGAAAGGAATCTTTGTTGTGTTAAGCTCATGGAATTTCAGTTACTTTTTCTGCCTCAGTGTCATCTCAGTGTACTGACCTATCTTGCTCCAAACACACACGTGTAAATAAGGCTGACCATAAGGGAAACTACCACCTCTGAAATGGCTTATTGCAAAGCTTTCCTCAACAGGAGTCCATACTGGACACTAGCAACCAAATTCAACTAACACTTGTGTCCTAAGGGCACCCAGGAAGGACGAATCATAGGCGTTTAGAATTTGTATTCCCGCAGGTGACCCTGGGAGCTCCGTGAGCTGCTCTGTGTCCCTGCATATGGTGCCCCATGTTACTCTCTGGTCCCTTGAGTCTTAGCAATAGTGCTTCTCAAACTTTTCCAGCTATGAACCTCTGGCATCCCTGGAGAGAAAACAGGAAATTAAATTTTCTTTGACCACTAATCACAGTCAACATTTATTATGACACAGTCTGTGAAGCATTCCCTAATTTTTTCAGCTGTTGGGTGAAGCCTTCTCTGATCACCCATTTAAAATTGCTATCCCCCTCGTACTGTGACTCCATATTCCCCTTCCCCACTGGCCCTTGTCATCCCCTAATCTGCTGCATGTTTTGTTTGTTGCTGTGTCAACTGTTTGGTCCTCCCAGTAGAATGTAAGCTCTACGAGGGCAGAGGTTGTCCCTGTCTTTGTCATCTCCAGCGCCTGAAGAGTTTCTAGCATGTGGTGGGTGGGTGTTGACTCTATGCAGTGCTCTGTAAGCAGGTAGAGAACACGTTCCCAGGGAGTGTGGGCATCTGGGGCTGGGGAGGGGGGTTGGGCAGGTGGACAGGCAGGACTGCCCCCCACCCCAGGCAGCAGCTGGTGACAGACAGGCTGGTGCCAAGCACAAGCCTCAGAATGAGCTGAGGACACGGGCAGATGCGGAGCAAGGGGTCAAGAGAGCAACGCAGCTGAAGCCCATGCTGTCTGCGGTGCAGTCCCCCTCAGCCCCTAGGACTTCAGGACAATTACTACATGTTTGAAATGCTGACTGGTATTGGCTTTCTTATGGAAAACAAACAACAGGGCTTTGAGTTTTGACATGGGGTCTGAGTGCTCTGGAGAGAAGGGAAATAATAGGCACATGAACAGGCTCTTCCCTCATTCTGCAGCCATCCTGCTCAGAAGGCAAAGTCTAGGTCACTACTTACTCTGCCACAGGCATCGTGCTGTGCACTTGAAGGAAAATAGTCAACGTCTCTTAACTGAGACCCCCTTAAGGGCCGGGTAACATTTACTAACTGTTTTACATTGTTTAAGTCACTTTATCATCATAGTGTCCCTGTAAACCAGGTGTCCCTATCACCCTGACTCACAGAGGAGGGAACTAAGGCCCCGAGAGACTCACCCACTTTTCTGAGATAATAGAGCTTGAAGGTGGGCACAGCGGATTTGATCTTGGGTTCTCTGATTCCTGACTGCTCCTGTAATGGGTGTGACGGTGCCCGTCTACTTTCTACCCTTCATCTCAGTTCTTACACTGGACATATGTGATAGGGACAGTTAGAGCCCGAGTGTCACAGATGAGGAGGCTAAGGCTTGAGAAGGCTGAGTAAACGTGTCCAAGGTCACCAAGTATTTTAGCATTGGACCCTGGGCTCAGATTTATTTAGTTCCTCTTCCCTGGTGGCTCAGATGGTAACGTGTTTGTCTACAATGCAGGAGACCTGGGTTCAATCCCTGGGTTGGGAAGATCCCCTGGAGAAGGAAGTGGCAGCTCACTCCAGTACTCTTGCTTGGAAAATCCCATGGATAGAGGAGCCTGGTAGGCTACAGTCCATGGGGTGGCAAAGAGTCGGACACGACTGAGCAACTTCATTTTCACTTTTCATTGCTCTCTTTTATAGCATCCTGTAATTTCCCTTTGCTGATTTATTTACTTGCCAAGGCTGTACTAAGATTTTCTAGTTGGTGGAGAATTCTTGGTGTTGAACAAACAAGGTTATTGAGGTCCTGGGTTTCCCTCTGAGTGACTGTCGGTTCTCCATTTGCACTCCTCACCCACCATCCATTGGTCACCGTCCTTTGTAATTCTTTGTGCCCAGAGGTTCACTGCAGTGACCTACCTCACCTGGCTCACTTGTCCTCCAGCTTCCAGTTGGGTTCAGACAGAGGCACTAGCAGTACATCAGAGACTGAGAGGAGAGGCCGGTGTCGCCCAATGCACCTGTTACCCTGTCCGTCCTCGTCTCCTTGCTGTGGCTGCTATTGGGAGGCTCCTTTCCTATGCCTCTGGAACATGATGACGTCACTCCTCCCTGCTACCCTCCACCCATTCACTCTGTACCCTATAAAGCCTATAGGTGGTAATAGCTTTCCACTCTTAGTTTCCGTATGCTTCATCATCTCTTATAGGTGCATGTGTTGTTTCCTCACAGGTCTCTGACCATTAAACAAGTCATGTAAAATTTTAGAGTCTGTTTCCTTTTTTGTAAAATGGGGTGTGTAATACCTATCAAAATGATTTTGTGACATTTCAGTTGCTTGGTGCAGTACCTGGCCCCAGGTAAATGGCAGTGGATTATAGTTGTTTAATAATCATTCCTGATATAAATATTCTCTGCCTTGAGGACATCAAGCACTTATATTCAGTGGCCTGTCACTATGCAGAATCATCTTAAATGGCACAAATGTACAAGGTACTTCCCCTTGATAGCCTCGGTGGGAACACAAATGAGTGTCTTCATGGATTGAGCAGTAAACCCATTACTTTTCAGTGACGTTGACCATTGGAAATGACAACAATAGCTTTCTTGAAAAGTGAAAGTGAAAGTCACTCAGTTGTATATGACTCTGCGACCCCACGAACTATACAGTCCATGGAATTCTCCAGGCCAGAATACTGGAGTTGGTAGCCGTTCCCTTCTCCAGCAGATCTTCCCGACTCAGGAATTGAACTGGGGTCTCCTGCATTGCAAGCAGATTCTTTACCAGTTGAGCTACCAGGGAAGCCCAACTTTCTTGAAGTCATACTTTTTTTTTTTTTATTAACCACATACTGTGACAATTAAGTAGTCAATTAATTCTCAAAATGACCTTCCTTAAGTGGTGGTTACCAGCCGTAACTCAGAGAGATCTACCTGCCCCAGGCCAGTCTCAGCCAGGCAGAGCTGAGATCTAACAGGGGTCTAACTCACATTTTTCTGTCCCTGAAGCTGAGCTCTTCATCCTCATGGGAGCCAGATGAGGGTAGCAGTCACAGCAGCTCTCTCCACTCCTTCCAGAAGGAGGCTTGGCTGTCTTGGTGATGCATGTCAGAGAATATAATACTCACTTCCCTTCTTTCCCCCCAAACCTACTTATCATTCTGTCACACAGAAGGCAAACTGGGTCCCCCAGGGTGCTTAATGAGTTTAGTAAGCCAGGGAAAGGGGCAGTGCTGAGACTCGAGGTGGGTGTGTTTGATGAAGCTGCGGAGACTTCAAAGTGAGGTCAGGGGTCTGTGGAATCCATCAAAGCAAGCCTCTTGCCAGGAGCCACACAGAAGGATGACAGAGCAGGAGGGAGTCCTGCAGAGAGGGAGGGCCGGCCTGGGTGAGGGAGAGGGGACGGGGAGGCTGGCAAGAGGACTGCAATAAAGGCAACAGCAGGAGTGAGGCCTCTGCATGGCACGTGAGGGGTGGGGTTTCTACTAATGAGAAACCTGGAGAGAGAAGGTCCCCATCAAACCTGAACCTTTGAGTCAGAAGGAATGGATCAGAACGTCATGCCAAAACCCTGAGGACAGCGAGTTCAAATTTGCTTTCTCATTAGCTGAAATATTTGGAATAAATAAACTGATTTCTCTGGAGCCCACTTTATTACATTAAGAGTCATCTTTCATCAGGGTTGGGAGGCGAAAGACACTTGTGTCTCAGAGGTATACCCATTTTGAAAATACTTGAATAGGCTATTTGATCATTTATGAGAAATGAAGGTGACATACTTAAAAGTTTCCCCTTTCCCCCACCCTCACACAAAGAAAACACTCCATGTATATGTTAACCATTAAAAAAAGAAAAGAAACCCCAGCTTTTCTTGCTGACTAAGGCAGTAGGAGAGGACAGCTGATATAATACATCAAATTCAAAGGCCACCTCACTAGGAGGAGCTTAGTAGGGAGCTGGGAGCCTTGACATAACCTTAAAATATTCAGTGAAGGGATTTTTTTTCTCCATAGAACAGCTTTTAAAGATGGGCTTTGATAGTCTCTGAATAAACTCAGCACTGAGTAAATACCTGTAATATTCTTAACTGTTTAGCCCATGTTAAAGCCCCTGGGTCTCCCTGCTTCTTAAGAGCCAGATAAAACTGGCTTTTGTGATCTGTGGATCTATGTGGGGGTGGGGGTGGGTGGATACATTCTCTCGGTCGTTTTGGGGTCTTCCTTAGTTTACACATCATTTCATTAGTCTATCTCCATCCCAGGTGAGCAAAAGACCAAGAAAGAAAACTAGGCTACTTCCTTGATTGCCGCTTTATAGTGCATATTGTGTAGTAAAATCATCTGGCTACTTTTGATGCTTCACATCACAAGTGTCTTAAGAGTCTCATGTTCCTTCCAAGTGTCTCATGAAGGTGTTGCTATGAATTGGATGTGTCCCCCTCAAATGCATATATCGAAGCCCTAAAACCCAATGTGATGGTGTTCAGAGGTGGAACCTTCGGGAGATAATTAGATTTAGATGAGGTAACGAGGGTGAGGCCCTTGTGACTGAATTAGTGCCTTGATAAGAAACAACATCAGAGGGCTGTTCTTTCTCTCTCTCTACCATGTAAGGGCAAAGCAATAAGGCTACCACTTACAACCCAGGAAAAGAGCTCTAACCAGAATCTTACCACTGCTGCTGCTGCTGCTGCTAAGTCGCTTCAGTCGTGTCCGACTCTGTGCGACCCCATAGACGGCCGCCCACAAGGTTCCCCTGTCCCTGGGATTCTCCAGGCAAGAACACTGGAGTGGGTTGCCATTTCCTTCTCCAATGCATGAGAGTGAAAAGTGAAAGTGAAGTCACTGAGTCGTGTCCAACTCTCAGCGACCCCATGGACTACAGCCCACCAGGCTCCTCCATCCATGGGATTTTCCAGGCAAGAGTACCGGAGTGGGGTGCACACTGGCACCCTAATCTCAGACTTGCAGCCTCTGGAGCTGTGAGAAAAGACATTTTTGTTGTTTAAACCACCCAGTCTGTGGTATTTTATTACAGCAACCAGAGCTGACTGAGACAGACATTTTCCCCAGTGAAGTCAGTCTCTCCCCTGCCAACCACCAAAAGTAATTTTGGTATTGCTATTAGGGCTTCCCAGGTGGTGCTAGCGGTAAAGAACCCACCTACCAATGAAGGAGACATAAGAGACGTGGGTTCAGTCCCTGGGTTGGGAAGATCCCCTGGAGGAGGGCATGGCAACCCACTCCAGTATTCTTGCCTAGAGAATCCCATGGACAGAGGAGCCTGGTGGGCTACAGTCCATGGCGTCACAAAGAGTCAGACACAACTGAAGAGACTTAGCATGCACATTAGGACAACTGACTTTTTCACCCATCTCCTTCTCAAGTGTCAAAAAGGAAAACATCTTCTAATTCCTCCCTCCAGTATCATTTGTAAGTAGGAGATAGGTCCCTGGCTTTGCTTCTGACTGGCTGGTTGGTCCTGGGTAACTGATTTACCATTCCTTTTAGGTTTATGCTTATACGCTGATCAAGTGCAGTAGTTGGAGCAGATGACGTGTAAAGTCAGTTCTTGTATTGAAATGCATGATCTGATGAAGTACAGAGATGGAAAATTTTAGATAAGCCCTGAACAATAGTGAAACCTTACTAATAAAGATATCATAAAGGCTAAGAATGCAAACGGCTAGTCTCTTGGGACTTTATCTTTGCATCCAGAAAGATGATTCTGGGAAGATACTTTACAGTTCATTTTACTTGAATTCCAGTTAATGTTAAAATCAAGATTGAATACAAAGGAGGTTAATAATTTGCTCTCCTCTTCAAAGCCCCCCCTCAGGGTCTATCTGTGTATTTTTGTGCCAGGATTGGAATTAAATAGTTGAGACGTGATTTTAGTTATTCCATTAGTCTCAACAGTTTTTTAAGGAAAAGAAAATTTTTTATCCTGCTTCATTTAAATTCTTTATCATTTTCCAAGTATTTATGGAACCCTTAATAATTTCTCCTATTACTCTTGGTAACATGATCATTTATCTCAAAAAAATGTGTTCTTTGAATCATCTGAGGATCTTGATAAAAATAAATTCCCTAAATCCCTTTTTAATTAAGGAAGTTTCAGAAGTCCATTGTACCCTGTGCTGAAGCACACTTCCTTCTCAGCATTTTTCTTCTGCTTTATTATCCAGAGGAATGTAAGAATCCAGATAAAGACCATTGGGTTTTATCTAGGTCAGGCCTAAAAATCTCCTCATGGGACGCATGGATTCCCTGACTTGACAAAGTCAAAATGATTTCTAATGCCAACAAATTTGTAAAATTAAAAAAAAAAAAGTTTTCAGAGAGCAACAGGAGGGAACAAAAAGCCAGTTAGACAATCCTTTTTAGGAAAAAAAAATACAGGATCTTGAGTTAGAAAACGAGAGCTGTGGCCTCAGCTCTATCCCTTGGACACAATTTCCTGCTGTTTACAGGGACATTGATAATACTCTCCCCATGGTGCTGTACCGTAGGTTACCTGTGGTGCTACAGGTGGTATGGGTCTCCCAGGGAGCCCAGCAGGTGCCTCATCTTCACTGATTAAACTCTGGGCCAAATGAGAAATAAGATGAAGTGTCAGTAAGTGTTCACTGATGAAAGCTAGCTTGGTAGGTGTAGCTTAGTACAGGAGCTAAAATTAAGACACCCGGGTCTCAACCCTGGAACAATATGGAGGTGGGGAGAGACATTCCTTCTGACATTGCTAATTCATATTGGGACACTGTATGTATTGGCTTTCTCATCTTCAAGCAACCAACCTGTTTAACTTACAAAACAATTTTATTAGAGGAATGACTAATGCACGGAACTCAGAATGCACAAGAAGAAGGGTAAAAGCCAAGCTACCCTGGAGGTGAGGTTGGGTTGAGGAGGCCACATGACAGTCTCATGGCAGAAACATTAGGGTGAGGGCCTGGAACTTCTATGACTGGAGTGACAACCATTTGTGGTCTCCTTATTTTTCTGTTCAAGATTCAGGATCCAGGGAGGGAGCATCTGAGTGCCATGGCTTTGGTTACTTGGCTCTCCTTGGACAAGGGTGAGTGGAGCCCTGAGTGGGTCCTAGCACTCTCTGTGTAGTGCTGAAGAGTCAATACCAATGAAAGAAATTAGGCTTCTGTTAGGAAGGGGGGATAGCTCTTCAAAAGTAATAAGATTCCAATGTAGTCACTATCATATTATGAATTCATAACAGAGCAGGACCCTGTGAGGCCTTCCTGGACAGACCTTTTCCTCCTATGCTCTGCTTCAGCTCCTCTCTGAAGTACCCAGACAATAATATCTGATACACACTTCTTGAGTTGTCTTACAGATGCTACAACTTCCACCAAATGGAAGAAATTAACACATTTGCTTTGGAGTCTGGCCAGAACCAGGAAATATTTGCAATAATTTATTGCCCATTTATTTTACCTCCCATAAACCAATCATAGTTGATCATAAGTTGATCACATACCCCTTCCTTTCCTTGCCTTTAAAAATGTTTTGCTGAAACCCATTGAGTTTGAGCTTTTTACGCATTAGCTGTCCCAGATGTTTGCATGGCGCCTTACAATAAACCCTGCCTGTTGCTTTCCTAACCTGCTGTCAGTAGACTGGCTTTACTGCTCACGGATGAGTGGGCCCAAGTTTTTGTCTGGTAACACATTTTGCTTACCTATAGATCTAATCTAGGGTGTGTATACAAGGTCCTTTACATTTTGTCTTGAGCCAAAATTTCTAAATTTCTAGTCTTATTTGTCACTGTCTCACACTTTCTACTCTGATCATTATGTGTGCACACCATGTCCTTGCATATTTGTGATCCTAGTTTTCATCTGCCTTTCTCACTCCCTACCTTCTCACTTTATACCTGGGAAACTTCTACTCATCCTTTAAGACCCAGTTCCTGTGTTACTTTTTATCTTTGTGGAAGTGCAAAGTAGAATTAACCCATCTTTTTTTCTTACTGTCTTGTGCTACCATGCACTTATACATCTCTACTATTACACCAGTTATTGTATTGTATTATAATTATTTATTTGTGCATTTGTCATCATGACAAGGGCAGGGACTATGTATGCCTCACAATATGGTACCTTTTGCAAAGTAGCAATTTAATATATTTGGTTTATGCTTTTCTTGAAATCTTCATGTTATGACTATTGATGTGAAGACCATTAGACTGGAAGTCAGAGAACTAACTCTGTCCTGGCTTTCCATCTTTATGATTACATAATCATAATGTCTCAGTTTCCTTATCTGCTTAAGAAATAGATTATGCTATATCATTGGCTTATACAAAAGAGTAGTCTTTTTTTTTTTAATGCCTTTTTTTTTTAATTTTTATTTTAACTTTAGTTTACTTTACAATACTGTATTGGTTTTGCCAAACATTGACATGAATTCACCACGAGTGTACATGCTTTCCCAAACATGAATCCCCTCCCACCTCCCACCCCATACCATCTCTCNTGGTACCTCATTGTGGTTTTGATTTGCATTTCTCTGATAATGAGTGATGTTGAGCATCTTTTCATGTGTTTGTTACCCATCTGTATGTCTTCTTTGGAGTAGTGTCTATTTAATTGTTTGGCCCATTTTTTGATTGGGTCATTTATTTTTCTGGAAAAGAGTAGTCTTAAACAAGAAAAAAGTTAATTTCTCTCTCTTACTTAGCAGGACTTCCTGAGATAAGCATTCCAGGTCTGCTATGGCGGTACCACAAGGTTACCACGGATGTAAGTTTATTCCCACTGATGCTCCACACTGCTTAGGAGCTGCCTTGTAGTCCAAGATGGGTGCTTGAGTCAGTCTAGGCTCTGTCAGTATGGAAAATAGAGGAAGGGAGGGGTGAAGGAAAGTCCACCTCATCTCTTTAGGGAAACTTTCTGGAAGTCTACATCATGCTTTTTACATCCAATTAGCCAAAACTTAGACACATCACCAAATATGATGCAAGGAGGAATAAGAAATATAGTTTTCTTTAGCTGGGCAGCAACATACTCAGCTAAATGTAAGTGTTCTCTGTGCCAAGACAAAGAGGAGAAAGTATCAGTTCATTTCAGTTCAGTCGCTCAGTGGTGTCCGACTCTTTGTGACCCCATGAATTGTAGCATGTCAGGCCTCCCTGTCCATCACCAACTCCTGGAGTTCACCCAGACTCATATCCATTGAGTCGGTGATGCCACCCAGTCATCTCTGTCGTCCCCTTCTCCTCCTGCCCCCAATCCCTCCCGGCTTCAGAGTCTTTTCCAATGAGTCAACTCTTCACATGAGGTGGCCAAAGTACTGGAGTTTCAGCTTTAGCATCATTCCTTCCAAAGAACACCCAGGGCTGATCTCCTTCAGAATGGACTGGTTGGATCTCCTTGCAGTCCAAGGGACTCTCAAGAGTCTTTTCCAACACCACAGTTCAGAGGTAATTACAGTCTTGGCCATAGTGACTATTTTGATCAAAGTGATTGAAGAAGGCATCTTGGGGATTAAAACTAAGCTTAAACTTGAAAGATGAGAAGAACTTAGGTATGCAAAAGGCTATGGAAATAATATGTCATGAAAAATTAGCAAATACTATTGCCATAAGTTACTACACAGGGATCGTATTACATGTTCATCAATTTTCTGCAAACTCCTGTATCATTTTCCTTTTTTTGGACATTCTGGAAGACTATGTCTCCAAGCCTATCTTATAATTAGGATGAGGTCTTGTGACTGAGTACTGACCAATGGCCTTCGTTCCATTTCCAGGGCTGGGCAACCCCCAGCCCCTTCTTTTTTCATGGCAATTGTGAATCCATGTGTTGAAGGTATGATGTCCCAAAAGGGAAGTAGTCTGGATCTCTGAGTCACTTTTCAGAGGAGAGTCTATCAAGCTCTGATATGAGTGATAAATAATAATTTTGGTAAACCACTGCTATTTTGGGATTATTTGTTACCTCAGCATATCCTGTCCTATTTTGGCTAATTTTAGTAATAGAGAATAAATATGACTTGAGAACTGGAAGTGAAGTATAGAGTGGGATGGTATAAGAGGCAGAGAAAGAGGCAGGAATGGGATTAAGGAAACCAGGTAGTGAGGTTATGACAATAATCTAGTTCAGAGGTGAGGATATTTGGATTAGAGTGATGGCGGTTGAGAGGGAAAGAAGCAAATAGACTTCTGGAGCAAGAAAAAATCCTTTTATTCAAAAGACAAATAGAAGAAGAGATATTTTGATTAAAGAAGAGGTAGGCTGTAGATCCACAGCCATTTAGTCTCCTCTTTGCCCTTAAGGTTTCTCTACACAACTCTAAGATTCATGGAGACACTGTCTGAAAAGTCAGTGGACTAGATGATGCTGAAAATCTTTCCAGGTTTCACACTCTGAAATTTTATTGACTTATTACTTATGAGATCTCTAGCTTGGCCTATCTTCAGTTTGGATATTTGGTAAGTTAAATGTTAATTTGAGGAGCCAGACTAAAAATTAATTACTGAATTAAATCTTTGGAAACTAACAGCTAAGCATAGTGCCAAAAAATTTAGATGCTTCATAAAAACACATTTTTAAGAAATATACTTTTTTTCTTATTAAATAATTAACATGTTTTTTTTAATGTGAAATCTTAAAAAATGTGAAGAGAGAAAGAGATTTTATAAAAGTCACTTACAGTTCCACAACCCAGAAAGAAACAGCATTCATTTACATTTTGGTTTCATCAGGGTGAAGACTGGAGCCTTGCAGGATGGTCGTGTGAGGATTTGTCTGGGAAAGGGAGTGGGTACCATAGAACAGGTCTTGAAATCAGAAAGAAGAACATATACAGCACAGATATCTACTTGTATCTTTAGGTGCTCTGAGCTGTGTTCTAAGTTCAGCCACACCTAAACTGTGGTTACTCCTCTCAGGCTCCAAAAACTCCTACTGGGTAAAGAATGGATAGGGAATCTGAGTTTTCCAGATGAAATTGTCATATTAGAACCAGAAGGACTTGAGATACGTGCTAATTCAGTTCAACCCCTTGGTTTATAGATGTGGGTGGCCCAGTGAGTCACCATGTCTTTGTATGGCAGGGGAAGCACTGTGTGACTTTCCTGGGTCATGAGGGGCAGCATAGTAGTTTAGAGGACAGACTTTGAAAATGGGCTGCCTGGGTGAAATCCCAGTTCTGTAACTTATCAGCTAACTGATGCGAGGCAAGGTATTGAGTTGGGAAAGAGTGAAGTAGCTGGACCAAAGAGGAAATGATGCTCAGTTGTGGATGTGTCTGGTGATGAAAGTAAAGTCCAATCTGCAAAGAACAGTACTGCATAGGAACCTGGAACGTTAGGTACATGAGTCAAAGTAAATTGGACTTGGACAGGCAAGAGATGGTAAGAATAAAAATCGATCTCTTAGGAATCAGTGGACTAAAATGGATGGAAATGGGTGAATTTAATTCAGATGACCATTATATCTACTACTGTGGGCAAGAATCCCTTACAAGAAATGGAGTAGCCCTCATAATCAACAAAAGAGTCCAAAATACAGTACTTGGGTGCAACCTCAAAAATGACAGAATGATCTCCGTTCATTTACAAGGCAAGTTATTCAACATCACAGTAATCCAAGTCTATGCCCCTACCACCAATGCAGAAGAAACTGAAGCTGATTGGTTCTATGAAAATCTATAAGACCTCCTAGAACTAACACCAAAAAAAAGATGTTCTATTCATCACTGGGGATTGGAATGCAAATGTAGGAAGTCAAGATATATGCTGTTACTGCTGCTGCTGCTGCTAAGTCACTTCAGTCAGTCGTGTCCGACTCTGTGCAACCCCATGAATTGCAGCACGCCAGGCCTCCCTGTCCATCTCCAGCTCCTGGAGTTCACTCAAACTCATGTCCATTGAGTCGGTGATGCCCTCCAGCCATCTCATCCTCTGTCATCCCCTTCTCCTCCTGCCCCCAATCCCTCCCAGCATCAGAGTCTTTTCCAATGAATCAACTCTTCACGTGAGGTGGCCAAAGTATTGGAGTTTCAGTTTTAGCATCAGTCCTTCCAATAATATTGTACAGGAAGCAGCAAACAAAACCATCCCAAAGCAAAAGAAAAGCAAGAAGGCAAAGTGGTTATCTGAGGAGGACTTACAAATAGATAAAGAAAGAAGAGAAGTGAAAAGCAAGAGAGAAAGGGAAAGGCATATCCAACTAATTGCAGATTTCCACAATACAGCACAGAAAGACAAGAAACCCTTCTTCAATGAACAGTATATAAAACTAGAAGAAAACAACAGAAGGGGAAAGACTAGGGGTCTCTTCATGAAAATTGGAGATATCAAAGGAATATTTTGTCCAAAGATGAGCACGATAAAGGGCAGAAAAGGTAGAGACCTAGTAGACACTGAAAAGAACAAGAAGAGATGGAAAGAATACATGGAAGAACTGCAAAAAAGATATAAATGAACCAGATTACTATAATGGTGTGGTCAGCCACCCAGAGCCAGACATTCTGGAGAGCAAGTCAAATGGGCCTTAGGAAGCACTGCTGTTAATAAAACTAGTGGATGCAACAGAATTCCAGTAGAACTATTCATAGCCTTAAAGGGTGATGCCATCAAGGTGTTGCATTCAACATGTCAGCAAATGTGAAAGGCCTAGCAGTGGCCACAGGACTGGAAAAGTTCAATCCTCATCCCAATTCCCAAGAAGGGTAGTACTAAAGAATGTGCTAACTGTCGGACAGTTGCACTCATCTCCCATGCTGGTAAGGTCATGCTTAAAATCTTGCACGCTAGGCTTCAGCATTATGTGAACCAAGAACTTCCAGATGTCCAAGCTGGCTTTCGGAAAGGAAGAGGAACCAGAGATCAAATCGCCAACATTCGCTGGATCATAGAGAAAGGTAGGGAACTCCAGAAAAACTTTACCTCTATTGCATTGACTATGCCAAAGCCGTTGACTGTATGGAGCATAATAAACTATGGAAAGCTTTTAAAGAGATGGAAATACCAGACCATCTTACCTGTCTCCTGAGAAACCTGTATGTGGGTGAAGAAGCAACAGTTAGAACCCTATATGGAGCAACTGATTGGTTCAAGATTGAGAAAGGAGTACAACAGGGCTGTCTGTTGTCACCTTGTTTGTTTAACCTATACCCTGAGCACATCATGAGAAATGCCAGGGTGAGTGAGTTACAAGCTGGAATCAAGATAGATGGGAAAAACTTCAACAACCTGCCATTACAGTGGTATGCAGATGATGCCTCTCTAATGGCAGAAAGACAAGAGGAACTAGAGAGCCTCTTGATGAGGGTGAAGGAGGAGAGTGAGAATCAGCTTGAGACTAATTATTACAAAAACTAAGATCATGGCATCTGGTCCCATTACTTCATGTAAGTAGAAGGGGAAAAGGTGAAAATAGTCACAGATTTTCTTTTCTTGGGCTCTAAAATCACCATGGATGGTGACAGCAACCATGAAATCAGAAGACATTTGCTTCTTGGCAGGAAAGCTATGACAAAACTAGACAGTGTGTTGAAAAGCAGAGACATCACTCTGCCAAGAAAGGTCCATATAATCAAGCTTATGGTCTTCCTAGTGGTGACATATGGTTGTGCGAATGTGTGAAGTCGCTCAGTCGTGTCCGACTCTTTGCAACCCCATGGACTGTAGCCTACCAGGCTCCTCCGTCCGTGGGATTTTCCAGGCAAGAATACTGGAGTGGGTTGCCGTTTCCTTCTCCAGGAGATATTCCCAACTCAGGGATCAAACCCAGGTCTCCCACATTGCAGGCAGACGCTTTACCACCTGAGCCACCAGTGTGTGAGCTGGACCATAAAAAAGGCGGAGTGTCGAAGAATTGATGCCTTTGAACTGTGGTGTTGGAGAAGACTCTTGAGAGTCCCTTGGACAGCAGGGACATCAAACCAGTCAGTCTTAAGGGAAATCAACCCTGAGTACTCGTTGGAAAGACTGATGCTGAAGCTTAAACTCCAGTATTTTGGTCATCTGATGCAAACAGATGACTCATTAGAAAAGTTCCTGATGTTGGGAAAGATTGAGGACAGAAGGAGAAGAGGGCATCAGAGGCTGAGATGGCTGGAGGGCATCACCAATAAGATGGACATGAACTTGGACACACTTTGGAAGATGGTGAGGGACAGGGAGGCCTGGAGTGCTGCAGTCTGTGGGGTTGCAAAGAGTCGGACACAACTGGGTGACTGAACAGCAACAGTGATTGAGTTTGGATGGGCAAAAAGTTCATTCAGATTTTGCCATAGGAGCGTATGGAAAAACCTGAATGAACTTTTTGGCCAACCCAATACATAAGTTTTTTGTGCCTCAATTTTCTTTTCCGGAAAATGAGGATACTAATGATCCCTACCTCACAGAGTTTCTGGTATAGTAAGTCTGTGGTGAGATATTTCAAACCGTGCCTGGAACACAGTAACGCCACAGAGAATGATAATCATCATTATTATTTACTATAGGAGTTGAGACTTGATAACAAGCCTGCTGACGCCCTGAATTTGATGCTCATCACCTGGTTTTCTTCTTAGCTTTCTTGTACTGAACATAACTGCATTATAGTCTCTACATGGCAAGTATGAAGGGAAAGTGAAAGTCAGTCGTGTCCGGCTCTTTGCAACCCCATGGACTATACAGTCGTGGAATTCTCCAGGCCAGAATACTGGAGTGGGTAGCCTTTCCTTTCCCAGGGGATCTTCCCAACCCATGGACTGAACCCGGGTCTCCTGCACTGCAGGCAGATTCTTTACCAGCTGAGCCATAAGGGAAGCCACAAGGGAAGACATGGCAAGCATGCTGCTGCTGCTGCTGCTGCTAGGTCGCTTCAGTCGTGTCTGACTCTGTGCGACCTCAGAGACAGCAGCCCACCAGGCTCCACCGTCCCTGGGATTCTCCAGGCAAAGAACACTGGAGTGGGTTGTCATTTCCTTCTCCAATGCATGAAAGTGAAAAGTGAAAGTGAAGTCACTCAGTCATGTCTGACTCTCAGCGACCCCATGGACTGCAGCCTACCAGGCTCCTCCGTCCATGGGATTTTCCAGGCAAGAGTACTGGAGTGGGGTGCCACTGCCTTCTCCGATGGCAAGCATAGTCAGGATTAAAAACATAAACTGGATCATGTCACCTTCCTAGCTGAATCCTTCAGTGGTTTCTCCTGCCTGGTATTACATACCTCTTCCCTGATGGCTCAGATGGTAAAGAATCTGCCTGCCATGCAGGATATATGGGTTTAAGCCTCAGGTCAGGAACATCCCCTGGAAGAGGGCACAGCAACCCACTCCAGTATCCTTGCTTGGAGAATTTCATGGACAGAGAAGCCTGGGGGGCTACAGTCCATGGGGTTGCAAAGAGTCGGACATGGCTGAGCAGCTCTCTTTATCTCCCTTCCTTCATGCCTCTCTCCTTGGGCTTCAATCACTTTCTACTTGGTTTCTTTGTAAGGCTCCATGTTTCTTTGGTCTTGAAACTTTTGCTTGCATTGTTCTCTTTAGAACATTTCTCCCTCTCTCCCTTTTCATTCCTCCCTGTCTCCCTTTGCATCTTGTCAGCTTTTACTCATCCTGCAGAATTCACCTCAAGAGTTGCCCTCAAGTGAAGATAAACAGCAGCCTTTATGAGGACTTTCCTTGATCCCCCATTATTTTAGCTGCCCCTGCCCATTGACGTACTCCTGTGATATTATATTATACTTTCTATGAAGAAATAATGTGTATTATACATAATGTAAGGGCAAACCAATGGTTCAGTGGTAAGGAATCCTCCTGCCATTCAGGAAATGCAGTAAACATGGGTTCACTCCCTGGGTCCGGAATATCCCCTGGAGGAAGGTGTGGCAAACCATGCCAGTATTCTTGCCTGGAGAGCCTCATGGATAGAGGAGCCTGGGCTCAGACATGACTGAAGCGACTGAACGCTCATCCATGCACGCATACATAATGTATATACAGGCATGCATCCACCAACAAAACTCTAGAAATGATGAACCCAAGATCAAAATATAATTTATTATAATTGGGCTTATTTCTGAGTTCTGGGACCTTAAATGACTGATAATTTCTATCTCTCTCTCTCTTCATTCTCTTGTCAAGAGTGTTGTAAAACCACGAAATCTTTCTCTTTCCCTTTCCTTCTCCTAACACTTTGAATAGTTCCTTCCTTACTAGTTTGTAAGACCCATGAAAATATCATTAATATTATTATTATCACAAATATTCTATCATTATATTTCTTGGTACCTAGCATAATGTACTGGAGAAGGAAATGGCAACCCACTCCAGTGTTCTTGCCTGAAGAATCCCAGGGACAGGGGAGCCTGATGGGCTGCCGTCTTTGGGGTCACACAAAATTGGACACAGCTGAAGTGACTTAGCAGCAGCGGCATAATGTACGTAGTGGTACTGAATAGTTATTCCTGGAATAAGTGAATAAAAGAAATAATGAATAATAATATTTTTACTGATATAGCATCTGTATGTATACAAGGGGTGACACTTAAGCAGAATACTTCTGTTCTTTATTACCCTTCATCTTTGAAAGTGTACACTTGCAGATTTTTTTAAAGTATTATTTGAATTCATTGCAATAGAACAGGTTGATTGTTAAACAACATTTCAGTTAGTATAAAATAGTTCCTTTTTTTTTCTCTGCCCAATGCTAGTTTACATAATACCACATTCTGCCACTCTCCTAAAAAGCATAAACTGCTTTTCTGGAGCCTCACATTTTAAAATAGATCCTTACTTTCTGTACAGGCAAAAGCATTTTCTGTCTTTTCCTCTGATTACAGCATGTATAAGTTTCCTGTTGCTGCTATAACAAATTACTACAAATTTAGTGATTTAAAATGGCATAAGTATATTATCTTACATTTCTGGATGTGAGAAATCCAAAGTGGGTCTCATCAGGCTAAAATCAATATATCAATTTGCTGCACTCCTTCTGAAGGGTCAAGGGGAAAACTGTTCCTTGTCTTTTCCAACTTCTAGAGGTTGCCAGCATCAGAGACACCACTCCAAACTCTGCTTTTGTTGATTTCTCTCCTTCTCAGACCCTCCTCCTACCTTCGTCTTATAAGGATCCTTATGATTACATTAAGTCACTCAGATAATCCAGGATAATCTTCCTACCTCAAGGTCCTTAATACCTTTGCAAATTCCCCTTTGCAAAGTATAGTGTGTACAGTGTGCCGTATGTTCAGTCATGTCCTTCTCTTTGAGAGCCCCCATGGACTGTGGCCCACCAGGTTCCACTGTCCACAGAATTTTCCAGGCAAGAATACTGGAGTGGGTTGCCATTTCCTACTCCAGGGGATCTCTCCAACCCAGGAATTGAACCCATGTTTCCTGTGTCTCCTGCCTTGCAGGATGATTCTTTACCACTGAGCCATATAGTCACAGTTTTCTGGGATTAGAAAGTGGATATCTTTGGTGAGAATGCAGCCTTTTGCCCTTATACTTTGCTCTTCAGACAGGAAGCAGATTTAAAACAGTTGTTTCATCAATCCCATTCAAGATGTAGAAATAATACAGTTCAATTCTTTCTTCTTATAAATGAGAAGACAGACTCGTTTAGAGAAGATGCAATTTGTCTTTGTCCTTGCTCACAAGAAGAGTGGGTGGTTACTGAGCTCCATGACTCCAAGCCAGAGCTTTCTCACTGCACAATGTTGTCCTAAGAGTGAAGGAACACAGAGGGATGAGTTCACATGCAAGTACCAGCAGGCATCTGAGTGGGTTTGCATTTCATAAGGTAATACGAGCATCACACTCTTCTAATTAGAATTATTAGTTGCTGGAATCAGAAGGAAGGGTTCAGTCTTTCATATCCTGGGCTATTGAAATGAAATAAATTTTACCCCAGGAATCACTCCATATTTATGCCTTGTTCTAAGCTAGTTTTTTTTTTTTTTTTTTTTAGCAGCTTGATTAGAATCTTACTCATAGTTGAATTTGTTCCATTTGCTACATGGCCTTTTACAGCAGACATTGCCCTGATTTTTGAGTTGATTGCTTGCCATCTATACTAGAGCTTCTCTAATAGGCTGCCCTTGGCATTGGGCTGTGATCTTGGGCCCAATCAGTTAAGACTAACAGAATAGAATTGCTGTGATTGTAAGACGTTGCTTTGCAAATCCCAAAGAGGTATAAGAGGAGTCTGTTCTTGTCCAGACCACGAGGGAGGTACAGTCATAGCCAAGTGCCCTGAGGCCTCAGGTCCATCTAGAACAGTACAATTCTATGAAACACAGGACAGAGAAAGGGACTTAGCCAGGCTCCTCAGTTTACTTGCATGCAAGTTTAACATCTGACTTAGCTGATTTTTTGGACATTCTTTGGATAAATTGCAGTGACTGGAAAGAGTTTATGCCGAAGCATTTATGTACATGAGTTTATGTATATAGGATGATAGGTTGCCCTCTAATTATAGTTTTAATATTGGTTCTTTTCACAAGTGGCACAAAAAGAATGAAGGGGCACTGACAAAAGCCTTTCAGTGCTCTTTCTTTTCTTTTTGAAGTAATCTTTAAAATAAAACTTTAGTGGAGAATAATTCACAATAAAACTAATATAATGAATTGATATACATAGACATTGTAGTATGATCACCAAGATCAAGATGCTTGACACATCTATCACCTCACATAGTTAACTCTTTATTTTTTATGTGGTGAGAATGCTTCAGAACTACTCAGTGACTTTTAACATAAAATATATTATCAACTATAGTCATCATGTTGTACACTGGCTCCTCAAAGCTTTTTCTTCTTATAACTGAAAATGTCTATCTTTGACCTATATTACCCTAGTTACCCCCTTTTCAGCCCCGGAACTGCTTTTCTATTATTTGTTTCTATAAAATGGCTTGTTTTTCAGATTACACATATAAGTGATACTGCACATTAATTGTGTTTCTCTGTCTGACTTACTTCACTCAGTATAATGCCCTCTAGTTCCATCCTTGTTGTTGCAAATGGTAAGACTTCCTTCTCTTTTATGGTTGAATAATATCCCATTATAAATATATGCCACATTTTCTTCATATATTTATCTGCTGAAGGATACATAGGTTATTTCTGTGTTTTGGCTATTGTGAAAAATGCTGCAATAAATATGGGTATGCAGATAGGTCTTTGAAATCCTGATCTTAACTTTTTGAATAGGCATCCAAGACAGGGATTTCTGACTATAATAGTTTAATTTTTAATTTGAGGAACCACTATACCTTTTCTATAATAGCTGTGCCAGTTTATATCCCCATCAACTCTGTTCAAAGGTTCCTTTTCTCCACATCCTTGTCAACATTTGTTATCACTTGTCTTTTTTATAATAGGGATCCTAACAGGTATGAGGTGATATTTCATGTGGCTTTCATTTTCATTTCCCTACCGATGAGTGATGAGCACCTTTTCATGTACTCATTGGCCACTTGTACATCTTCTTTGGAAAAATGTATTAATATGCTGCAATTTCAAAATTTTGAAACTAGAGTTCAAAAGAGGTATTAGTTGGGTTGAATGCTTTTAGAATTACTAACTATAGACCACTGAGATAAACAAACCCAGTGATGCTATTTTTTCTAGGTGTGCAGAAGATAAGATGTTATCTCCAGCCATTTGGAAACATGTTTACAGAAAGGGTTTTTAAATTATTATTAAAGGGAAGTTCTCCTATATTAGCATTCCAATACTTTTAGTATAGTGGTCTTGTATGAACTCATGTCATAGTTACAGTCAAACAATGTTGAACTTTTCCCAGATTTCATTAAAAAAAAAAAAAAAATGAAGCTAATGAGTAAAGAATGGGCTTCCCTGGTGGTTCAGTGGTAAAGAATCTGCCGGTCAATGCAGGACAGTTGGGTTCGATACCTGGGTCAGGAATATCCCCTAGAGGAGGAAATGGCAACCCACTCTAGTATTCTTGTCTGGGAAATTCCAAGGACAGAGGAGCCTGGGGGGCTATAGTCCACGGGGTTGTAAAAGAGTTTAGACTTAGTGACTAAATAAGAGTGAGTAGAATAACCCATTTTTCTCTCATGTATGTCTTTGTGTCTGATACTACTCATTTAGTATCATATACACATATAGCTATTTCATTTTTAAAAACTCCTTATTATGGGAGTAGGCTTAGTTTTTGCCATTTCATAGTAATCTATAAACAGTGTCATGACTTCCAGCCCCTTTATTATTTGAATAAAGTTTAGAACACAGTTTGAGTGCCCTATTCCAGGTCTTTCTTTTAATCTATAGGCCTAAATCTCCAACTAATCGACATGGTGACTGAATGTATCTGAGTACCCTCAAACATGATGATCCTAAAGTGTAAAAGTTCCTTTCAACCTGCCTGTCATCTTGTTTCCTCACCATCCTTCCATCTTCCCAAGCTTGAGACTGACAGACACTCTTGATTCCTTTTCCCCCCTAATATTTAAAAAGGATTGCCATGTTCTATCAAATTTACCTCTTCAGTGTCCCTGTCATTCACCTCTACCCGTTTCTGATTTTATTATTTTGATTCCAGTTTCTTTCTTGAGAATGAGATACTAAAGCAACTTTCCAATCTATTCCTGCAATCATTACCCTTACATCTTTTCTCTGTGCTGCACCCAGAAGGTTCTTTCAAAAACACAAATGTAATCATCATACCATCCTGCTGGAAAATAATTTGTTAGCCTCAAGAAAAAGCCAAAATTTCTAGTATGGCCTGCAATACCATCTGGGAATAGTGAACACCCTTTGCATCCTTTGAAATTAATGCCACATATGAATTATCTCTTTTAACGTAAAGCTTAAAGCTCAACATTCATGTAAGAAATGAATCGCCAGTCTATGTCCGATGCAGGATACAGGATGATCGGGGCCGGTGCACGGGGATGACCTTCCCAGCATCAGGGTCTTTTCCAATGTGTCAACTCTTCTTGTTATGGAGAGGGAGGTGGGAGGGGGGTTCATGTTTGGGAACGCATGTACACCCGTGGTGGATTCATGTCAATGTATGGCAAAACCAATACAGTATTGTAAAGTAAAATAAAGTAAAAATAAAAATTAAAAAAAAAAAAAGCTCAACATTCAGAAAACTAAGATCATGACATCTGGTCCCATCACTTCATGGGAAATAGATGGGGAAACAGTAGAAACAGTGTCAGACTTTAATTTTTGTGGGCTCCAAAATCACTGCAGATGGTGATTGCAGCCATGAAATTAAAAGACACTTACTCCTTGAAAGGAAAGTTATGACCAACCTAGATAGCATATTTAAAAGCAGAGACATTACTTTGCCAAAAAGGTCTGTCTAGTCAAGGCTATGGTTTTTCCAATAGTCATGTATGGATGTGAGAGTTGGACTGTGAAGAAAGCTGAGTGCCGAAGAATTGATGCTTTTGAACTGTGGTATTGGAGAAGACTCTTGAGAGTCCCTTGGACTGCAAGGAGATACAACCAGTCCTTTCTAAAGGAGATCAGTCCTGGGTGTTCATTGGAAGGACTGATGCTGAAGCTGAAATTCCAGTACTTTGGCCACCTCATGTGAAGCGTTGACTCATTGGAAAAGACCCTGATGCTGGGAAGGTTTGGGGGCAGGAAGGGAAGGGGACGGCAGGGGATGAGATGGCTGGGTGGCACCACCGACTTGATGGACATGAGTTTGGGTAAACTCTGGGTGTTGGTGATGGACAGGGAGGCCTGGCGTGCTGCGATTCATGGGGTGGCAGAGTCGGACATGACTGAGTGACTGAACTGAACTGACAAAGAGTTGGGAATCAAAATAACATTAGATTTCTGTAAACAATATGCTAGAAAACCTTTCCTAGAGGCAATGAAGTTACAAAATGTAATTCTGTATCCAGCTGAACTAACAAACAAGCATCTAGGTAGAAGAAAGACCTGAAATTTCTTGTCTATCGACAGAAGAATGGACAAAGATGTGGCATAATATGTATATGATGGAATATTACTCAGCCACTAAAAGCAATTAAATAATGTCATTTGCAGCAGCATGGATGGACATAGGGAATGCCATACTGAGTGAAACGTCAGACAGAGAAGGAGGGATATTGTATGACATCCCACATATGTGCAATCTAGAAAGAAATTATACAAATGAACTTATCTATGAAAAAGAAACAGACTCACAGACTTAGAAAACAAGCTTATAGTTGCCAAAGAAAGGATTAGGGGCATTTGGGATGGACATGGACACAGTGCTATATTTAAAATGGATTACCAAAAAGGACCTACCATATAACACAGAACTCTGCTCAGTGTTATGTGGCAGACTAGATGGGAGGGGAGTTTGGGAGAGAATATGTACATGTGTATGTATGGTTCAGTCCCTTTGCTATTCACCTGAAACTATCCAAACATTGTTAATAGGCTGTACTCCAATATAAAATAAGTTTAAAAATTGTTTTTGGTCTCAAGCACCCTTTTTAGGAAGTTCCTAAAAGATGTGCTTTGCTTCACACAAGAGAGAAGAAGCAAGGTGTCCTGAAAACAAGGCTTATGACACAGGAACAGGGTGAAAGCAATTCCCAGGATGACCAGAAGTCTTAGGACAATTAATGTGTGGCAGACCTCTGGAGTCCAGTCTAGAGCAGGACAGAGAACTCCAGCAGTGGTGTGTGCAAGGAACAGTGACAACAACAGAAAGCAAATCTTATGGGTTTCCTGGTGTGCTGGAATCCAGCTCTGTCAGAACTAAGGAATGAATGTGTGACGGTTATATAGCAAATGAAACAGCTGGACTAAATGAAGAAAGTATTAATTCCAGGGAGGACAATATTATAGAAGATAGGAAATGAAACTGTAACACACTATATGGGTCTACTCTGCATTACTTTTACATAAAATGTAAACAATAAACATTGATTAACTTGAAAAAGGGTAATATAGCTCTTTTAGAAGAATAGAAAAAGAAGATTATATAATTGTGTGTGAGAGAATGAGAGAAGTGGCTATGAGTTAAAAATCTCATTTTATTAGTGGGAATCAATAGATAACACTTAAATTTTCATAAAATCATGAGAGAAGTATAAAGAAGCTATTTTGAAATATGGAAATAAATAACAGGATAAACTGTCAAAAATATTGAAAGTGGTTGCTTCTGGGGAATTGGAATTAGAAATAAACACCAGGATAAACTGTCAAAAATATTGAAACTGGTTGCTTCTGGGGAATTGGAATTAGGAAAGAATGGAAAGATAACTGATTTTTTGTGCATCATTTTAAACAATAAGAATTTTAAAATTAAATTAAAAAAGAAAAAATACTGTTCTGAAATCTAATATTTTGACGAACATCTTGTTATAAAATTCTTACAGAATTGTAAATATTCTGACATTTTAGCCAAACATCTAATGATGAGATATCTGAAAAGAATTCCAAAGTAGTAAAGTAGAAAAGCTACAAAGTTCCTTATTCCTGTATTACACATTATTTTAAAAACTATGTAGTCTGTTTAAAAGTATTTCAATAGTAGAAAGACATTCAAGAAATATTTTTAAGTAAAAAATTGAACATGAGCAGTGAGTGTTCCAACTTTTTAAAATAATGAGGTCAGATTTTTTCAACTATAAAGTTATAGATTATGTTTTGTCTGTATTTAAGTTCAACGCTACTCAACACAGGGTCTGACCATAATATGGGAGGTGCTTGCTAAGTGTTTGGATGGAATTGAATTTTTGAGTCCCTTGGAGATCTGATCAAGCCAAGAATTAAGGGAGGAGGTATTCTTAGTTGACTTGATACAATTTGATTTTTCAATTTTCTTTTGGAAAGAAAATGAAATTCACAAATTCCTAGAGTCTTTTACTAGGAGTGAAATTCCAAGCTTTTATGATCCTTGTCTGTAAAGGAACTTACTGGACTCCATGCCTTAGATTACTGACCTACATCTGGATTCTAGATGGATTCACTGTTTTCCTCATAGTCTATAAATCATACATCCAAAATGAAACTTCTTTTAATCTATTCCAGCCACAGCAGCTTGTCAGTATTTTGTTAGCAAGTGAAGAATGGGTCAAATAAAAGTTATTTTAATTTAGGGAACTTTTTTTCTGTTTCCTTCTTTTTTTATATTTGAATTGTGTTCTCCTTCAGTTAAAATCTTCTTTTTCATCTGTTAATTGGTAATTCTTATGATAACACTTTCTCCTTTAAGTAGTTTTTCCAGTTATTTTAAGGTAAATGTTTAATCAATACATACATATTGCTTATGGAAAATGTCATAGAAAACACCAGGCAAATATTTATAATAATTTGTAAGGCAATGGGACCCCACTCCAGTACTCTTGCCTGGAAAATCCATGGATGGAGGAGCCTGGTAGGCTGTAGTCCATGGGGTTGCGGAGAGTCGGACACGACTGAGCGACTTCACTTTCTCGCATTGGAGAAGGAAATGGCAACCCACTCCAGTTTTCTTGCCTGGAGAAACCCAGGGACGGGGGAGCCTGGTGGGCTGCTATCTATGGGGTTGCACAGAGTTGGACACGACTGAAATGACTTAGCAGCAGCAGTATAATATTCACTGTGTAAGAGGGATTGTTCTGAATATTTTACTCATAAAAGCTCACTTCACCCTCTTGTATTAGTTTTCTATTATTGCTACAACAGATTACCACAAGTTTTGTGCATTAAAACAACACAAATTTATATTACAGTTCTGGTGTTCAAAATTCCAACGTAACTCCACTGGGCTAAAGTCAAGGTGTCAGTAGGGCTTCATTTCCCCCCAAAGGCTCTAGGAAAGAATGCTTCCTTTTCTCCCCCAGCTTCTGGAAGTTTCCCACATTCACTGGTTCATGGTCCCTCCCTCCATCTTCAAAGCCAGCAACATAGCATCCTTCTGCCACTGCTTATGTTGCCACATCTCTTTCTCTGACTTCCTTCTTCCACTTGCAGGGACCCTTGTGATTATCCTGGGCCCACTACATAACTCTTTGCAATCTCCCTATTTTAAGGTCAATTGTTAGCAACCTTGGTTCCATCTGCAATTTAATTTTCTCTTTGCTAGGTAAGGTAACATATTTAGAGTTTGGAACATGGGCATTATGGGTATAGTCTGCCTGTCATATCTCTTAACAACACTGTAGTACTTATGGAACTACTATTATTTTTTACCCCTACTTTACAGGTAAGGCACAGAGAAGCTATGTGAATTCCCTAAGGTCACAAAACTGATATTTGAACCCAGGCAGTTAGGGTTTGGAGTCCTTGTCTTTAAAGATTACATTTATACCAAGGTAACTCATCATTGGTATATTGTACTTTTTAAAAATGTCTTATTTGGGTTCTGTTTTTATAGATTATAGGCATAGTTTTGTAGGCTTTTCTCTTCATACTGTTTCTATTCCCTTCACATTACTACATGAACTTCCCCCACATCTTTAAAATGTCTGTATTGTATCCAATTTCAGCTTCAGGGCCTTTGCACATGCTGCTTCCCCTGAGTGCACTGCCTATCTTCATGTGGCTTATTCCCCCTTCACTGTACAGATATCATCTCATCAAGGAAGCCTTCCTTAGCCACTGTTTCTAAAGGGGCATGCTATCACTCTGTCTGTACCCTCCTTTTTATTTCCTTCCTATCATTTGTCACTAACTGATTTTATGCAATATATCTATTATTTGTTCATTCTGAAGGAGATCAGCCCTGGGATTTCTTTGGAGGGAATGATGCTAAAGCTGAAATTCCAGTACTTTGGCCACTTCATGCAAAGAGTAGACTCATTGGAAAAGACTTTGATGCTGGGAGGGATTGGAGGCAGGAGAAGAAGGGGACAACAGAGGATGAGATGGCTGGATGGCATCACTGACTCGATGGACGTGAGTCTGAGTGAACTCCGGGAGCTGGTGATGGACAGGGAGGCCTGGCGTGCTGCAATTCATGGGGTCACAAAGAGTCAGACACGACTGAGCGACTGAACTGAACTGATCTATTATTTGTCTCCCTTACTAGAATGTAACCTCCATGAGGACAAGGGATTTTTTTTTCTCTTTGTAGGTATTCAGTAAGTATTTCTTCAATGAATGAATGAGCAGTGGATATTTTAAAAATAAGGAGAGTCATCCCCAATGCCAGTACCTTAACAAGTATCCTCATGTTCTTTTCATTCCATAGACATAATTTTATATATATAATTTTAGCAGAGAGGCAATTACATGTGTGTGTGTATACTTACCTAAATTTTATACATTTCCATCTTGCTTGCTTGATGGTTTTCATACCTGTTAGTCTTAATAGTTATATGGAAAACATTAAATCAATGTACATAATTAAATATTATTCCATTCACTATCACTTAGGTTAAACTTTCCTCTTTTCTTAACCACGTGCTTAATCTTTCACAGGTAACAATGTCATTGCCCATTTCCTCACTAGGAAAAGAATATCTAAATTATTACTGTTAAATATAACATAAGTAAAGTACCCAGATAATGACTAACAAATAATTGTTNATTCTTAATATAATATTTTATTTAGAATATAAAGTTCTTATTATTTCAGAAATATTTATTTTCTATTCCTAGTAATATGTTAAGTCTTTCAAGGTATAAAATTCTTCTTTATGCCTCAAAACATTCAGAATTTTGTTTAAATCTGGAAAATGATGATTTCACCTCTCTGTGGGCTGAGTGGATTGCTCATTTACTCCAGCTCTGAATCTCCTTTGAATTTCTTAGAATTGGCGCCCAAATGACTTCCTCCTCCTTTTTTATTTTTATTTGACAAATATTTCTAATTTAACAGTTGCTCTTAAAAATAAATTCATCATCAGTTTGTTGCTATACTTGTCTCCATCTTTCCTGGTCTCAATTTAGTCACAGCATCTGTGCAAAATGGTAAGAAAGTTATTTATTACTCTACCATCCAGAGGGAATGCTTGATTCCTGACATTTATATTCCTTGAACATAAAAGCCAGATAAAAAGAAAATCAAACTTCATCCTCTAGGGATTGAACAGATTGCTTACCATGGTTAAGAGAGACTGCCTCCCCCGCCTCCTCTTCCTGAATTATAAATACACTCTCAGAGTTTGTGTCCCCAGGTGACCAGATATTTTTATTCTAAGTCACATTTTGTCGGAGTGATTTAAACAGAGCGGAAAAAACCTGTTGGCCTGGCAGTTGAATGGTTAAGAAAATAGTCTTTGGAGGTCTGCTGATCTGAGAGTCCTCAGCATTTCTGTGACCCAATCCAGTGATTCTTCCTTTGCTCATCCGATTCCTGAGCTGTCACCGTGATGATAATCACTAGCTCAAAGTCTGTGTCAGGAGTGAATGAATGCAAAGTGTATGCAAGACAATGGAGTAATTTTATATGTTTGAGGTAGGGAGTTTTATATCCAGGCAAACCATTATTTAAGTAGTAGAATGTAAGAAAGATATCCTGAGGTATACATGTATTCAGAAGGTTTACTAAACAAAAATCTTATAAATCCAGAAGAAAGTGATAAGCTATGTGGGATAAGAGTAAGCATTACAGATTGAATGTATTGCCCCAACACTCATCTGTTTGAATCTTACTCCCTCCCCAGTGTGATGGTATTAGGAGGTGGGGCTTGAGGGAGGTAATTAGGATTAAACAAAGTCATGGGCTTTCCTGGAGGTTCAGCAATAAAGAACCCGCCTGCCAATGCAGAAGATGCAGGTTCAATCCCTGGTCAGGAAGATTCCTTGGAGAAGAAAATGGCAATCCATTCCAAACTTCTTGCCTGGAAAATCCCATGGGCAGTGGAGTTTTGTGGGCTACAGTCCATGGGGTTGCAAAGACTGGGACACAGTTTAGTGACTGAACACGCACGAAGGTTATGAGGGTGAAGTCTTCCTCATGAATACAGTTAGAATTCTTATAACAGCCACGTTCCTCTATGTGAGAGTACAAGGAGAAGGAAATCGTTCGCATCCCCAAAGAGGCTTCTCAACAGAACTCATTTGTGCTGGCAATGTGATGTCAGAATTCTAGCCTCTGGGATTGTGAGACATTCATGTTTGTTGTTTAAATCACTCACATTTGGTAATTTGCTATTGCAGCCCAAACTGCCTAGGGCAATTAATAATTTAGTAAAGTTCAATGTTGTTTCAAAAGAAAAAACCTAAAAAAGTATATTCTTAGTAATATAGAACAAATTTATGGTTGAGGACAGAGGGAAGCAAAATATTTATTTATGAAGTGGATATTGACATTTAAGAAATTAAATAATAAACACAACAATTGGTTTTAATAAGTTTGGCATAACCATCAAATGATAAAGATAGAATATGTAAATCTTCAAGTGAGAAGAAGAGAGCCTAATCTATTTTTTGAAGGGCAGAAAAAGAAAAAGAAGCAGAATAAAAGTGTGGTAAATTGAAAAGATGAAAAGGGTAATGGAAACACATTCTAAAATAAAATAAGAATAAATACAAATGGATTTAGCTTATTGGGCAAAAGACAGTTTCAGAGATGTATTTTAAAAGTATGTCCCACATATAGAGCTTATATAAAAGGCACATTTGAAAGATAAAGAAAAGTTGAAATTACATGTATGGCAAAATGCAATCTAGACAAAGTTGTGATAGCAATTTTGATACTAAAATGTGAAAACATAAGGGTAAAAGTGTTGCATAAAAGAACAATAGACTAAGAAACTAACTAGAGACATATATGTACCTTACAAGATAGGCTAAAATAAAAGCTATAAATAGGATTATGGGAGAAACTGAATAAAGCTATACTTAACAGTGGGGGCTTCCCTGATAGCCCAGTTGGTAAAGAATCCACTTGCAATGCAGGAGACCCTGGTTTGAATCCTGGCTCAGGAAGATCTGCTGGAGAAAGGATAGGCTACCCACTCCATTATTCTAGGGCTTCCCTTGTGGCTCAACTGGTAAAGAATCCATATGCAATGCAGGAGACCTGGGTTCTATCCCTGGGTTGGGAAGATCCCCCTGGACAAGGAAACAGCTACCCGCTCCAGTATTCTGGCCTCGAGACTATACAGTCCATGGGGTCTCAAAGAGTTGGACATGACTGAGGGACTTTCACTTTTCTTTTCATACTTAACAGTAGCACACTTAAACATACTCCTTTCAGAAACTGCTAAATCAAGCAAAATGTAAATGTATTACTAAATCATTTTGGTGAAAGAGAGAAATTATAAGAAACATTGAAAAATACTTAAACAGATGAAAATAGTACATGTTAAAATTGTGGACTCAGCTACAGTAGTATGGAGGGTAAATTTTATAGCTCTAAAAATGTTTTTCACAAAACCACACAGATGAAAACAGATGAGCTGAAGATCCACAGTTATAGAAACTGGAAAACAAATAACAGAGCAAATTGAAGCAACCAAAGAGAAGATATGAGCTAAATATCAGGGGGAAAAAATTAGTGAGTTAGAGAATAACCATAACTAATGACTGCCAACTAAAAAGGAAAACAAAATTTAAAAACCAGAAAAGGAGAAACTAAGATAAAAGGGCTGGTAGCAGATACCAAATTTATCTAAATATGGAACTGAGTCTAAGTAATTGTGACAACCACAAGTACAGAGAGAAGGCAAATACTATAAGCCTCCACTTGCTGGAATAATAATAAAAGAATTATGTTAGGCTGAATAATGCCTCCTAAAAGTTAGCCATGTTTTAACCCCCAGAACCTGTGAATGTTAACTTTAATGGAAAACAGAAATTCTTAGATGTGACTAAGTTGGATGGGGAGGTCATTGTGTGTTATCTAGGTTGGCCTTGAATGCAGTCACACTTATTCTTATAAGACAGAGATAGAGGGAGAGATGAAGAAGAGGAGAAGACCATGTGACCCCAGAGGCAGCGATTAGACCGAGCCACAAGCCAAGGAATGCTGGAAACCACCGTCAGCGTGAAGCAACAGGTCTAGGATTCTCTCCTAGAGCCTTCAGAAAGAGCGTGGTCCTGCTAACAACTTGATTTTAGCTCAGGGAAACTGGTTTTTCCCCTTGGCCTCTGGAGTAGTAAGAATATAAATTTCTGCTATTTAAGGCATTAAGTTTGTAGTAACGTGTTAGAGCATCACAGAAAAATGATATAATAACCAAAGAAAATTTGAGGTGGGGAGAACGGTAATAAGGAAAAGAAGCAAAAATATAGTAATTTCCTCATCTCTATCAGAGAGTTAATAAATATTGTCTAAAGTTTAAAAAGGCCTCCAACAAGCCCACCCCTCAATATTGTAATTTATTTTTAGTATTTTCATATTCTTAAAGGTTTTTTTGGGTGGGTATTATCTCTGGTATTTATTCAGATTTACTTGTTTCTTTTTATTCCTGTTACAATCAAGCAGAAAATTATTGTATCTATCTTTAAGACTATATACATAGTATGATCCTTTCTTGCAAATATGTTTATCTATATTGTTCTATACTTGTTCTTCCTTTTCTGTGGCACATAGAAAATATGTAGAATGATGTCATTAAATATTAGTGATGGTTGCTTTAGGGAATAAAATTTTGGATGAATTTTCAACATTTTTCTTTGTATTTTTCTTTGTATTAGTTGACTTAAGCAAAAGACAAGCGTGTATCTATTTATCTATATCTGTCTCAAATTTTTACAAATACACAATCACTATTCTTTTTGGGGGTATGGTTGGGCTAGATGAAGCACAAGCTGGAATCAAGATTGCTGGGAAAAATATCAATAACCTCAGAGAGGCAGATGACACCCTCTTATGGCAGAAAGTGAAGAAGAACTAAAGAGCCTCTTGATGAAAGTGAAAAAGGAGAGTGAAAAAGTTGGCTTAAAGCTCAACATTCAGAAAACTAAGATCATGGCTTCTAGTTCCATCAGTTCATGGCAAATAGATGGGGAAACAGTGGCAGACTTTATTTTGGGGGGCCCCCAAATCACTGCAGATGGTGACTGCAGCCATGAAGTTAAAAAATGCTTGCTCCTTGGAAGAAAAGCTATGACCAACCTAGACAGCATATTAAAAAGCAGAGACATTACTTTGCCAAGAAAGGTCTGCTAGTCAAGGCTATGGCTTTTCTAGTAGTCATGTGTGGATGTGAGAGTTGGACTATAAAGAAAGCTGAGCACCAAAGAACTGATGTTTTTGAACTGTGGTGTTGGAAAAGACTCTTGAGAGTCCCTTGGACTGCAAGGAGATCCAAACAGTCCATCCTAAAGGAGATCAATCCTGAATATTCATTGGAAGGACTGATGCTGAAGCTGAAACTCCAATACTTTGGCCATCTGATGCGAAGAGCTGACTCATTGGAAAAGACCCTGATGCTGGGAAAGATTGAAGGCAGGAGGAGAAGGGGATGACAGAGGATGGCTTAGCTGAGTCAATGGACATGAGGTTGAGTAAACTCCGGGAGTTGGTGATGGACAGGGAAGCCTGGCGTGCTGCAGTCCATGGGGTCGAAAAGAGTCAGACATGACTGAGCGACTGAACTGAACTGAAAAGAATGTTTACTTATTTATTCATTTAAAATAAAAAATTATTTCAGTGTAGCTGATTTACATGTTGTGTTAGTCTTAGGTGTACAAAATCAGTCAAGCTTCTACATATATACGATCTTTTTTACATTCTCTCTCCATACAGGCCATTACAGAATATGGAGCTCCCTACACTATAAGTAAAGGTTCAGTCAGTTCAGTCACTCAGTCGTGTCTGACTCTTTGGGACCCCATGAATCACAGCACGCCAAGCTTCCTTGTCCATCACCAACTCCCAGAGTCTACCCAAACTCATGTCTATCGAGTCGGTGATGCCATCCAGCCATCTCATCCTCTGTCGTCCCCTCCTCTCCTGCCCCCAATCCCTCCCCGCATCAGGGTCTTTTCCAATGAGTCAACTTTTCGCATGAGGTGGCCAAAGTATTTAAGTTTCAGCTTCAGCATCAGTCCTTCCAATGAACACCCAGGACTGATCTCCTTTAGGATGGACTGGTTGGATCTCCTTTGAAATTAACAATTTTAGTAACAAAACAAAAGACTATTCTTTTATAATTAAAAAGAAATCTATAAAGTCTTTTTGTGTGTTCTTCGCAAACCAAGCATTTAGAATTTTCTCGGTCACTTCTCTTTTAACCTACTTTTCAGACCTCTTAACTCACATGGTGGGTTTTCCATGCCCTTATTAGAATGAAATGAATACAAATCAATGCCCTATGTATGGCTTGACCCTATTCAAAATCAATAATACTTTTTCTATATATTATTCTGAAATGCTAGAGATATTGGTCCCTGTAATGCCCTAAAAACTGTGACAGGAAATACTAGCTATGTGGAGAAAAAAATCAGGGGATAAGGCAGAATGAAATGTCAAAAGATGTTTTAATACTATGAACTGTGTCCCTGGGGGTATGTGATGGTTTGAATGTGTGTGTCCTTTCAAAGTTCCTGTGTTTCAGTCACAATGCCCAGTGTGCCTTTGGGAAGCAGCAGGGTCGTGAGGCTGGGATCCTCATGAATGCAATTAGTGCTTTTGTAGAAGAGCCCTCAGAGACCTTGCTTACTTCCCTTCCATTCTGTGAAGACACAGCAAGAAGGTGCTGGCTATGCACCAGAAAGTGAGCCAAACAAGCCAGCTCGCACTGTAATCCTGGCCTTCCTGGTCTCCAGAATTGGGAGAAATAAATTTCTGTTGTCTCCAAGGAACTCAGTCTGTGGTATTTTACTCTAGCTGCAGGAGCAGACTAAGAAAGGAGATTTACAGAGGGTGGAAATCACATAGTTAAAGAGCCCATTATCTCCCTTAATTAGTTTGCATCCAGGGTAGGTTAGTGAAAATGAGGGTGAACAGTAGACACGCTGGCTGTCCTGTGGCTGAGTAAGCATAGTGACTTCATGAAGTTTCCAAAATAAAGCAAATGACACTTTGTGCTCCCTCACAATTCAAGGTTTTAGCTGGTATGCATTCTGCTTGCAGAAAGTATCTTTGAGTGGCTGATACTCTGCTTCCATGGGCCCCCAGGTGTGTTTGGCCTTGACGGTGCACTTTTCCTGATAGGTTGTGTGCCTGTCAATTCGTGGGTGATGGGGGCTGCTCCTCTGAGCGCCTAAAGGACAGAGAGTGATGATGGTGTGTACACCTAGCCCTTTGATACTTTTCTTTTCTTTCTTTGTCCTGGCAAGTGAGACCCCTGCATGATGAGACTGCTGAGGATGGGTAAGCAGTCTGCTGTTACAGTGGAATGACCCTAGAGTGGGAATCAGGAGATTTGGGACTTATTTCTAGTTTGCAATTAATTCACTATGTACCTCCTGAAAAAGTAATTTATTTCATTTGCTCATGCCTTTTTAAAAATCATCTATATATGACACAGTTGGGCTGAAGCAAAGTTCTTTACAGTTTTATCATCCTGTCACACTCACACTTAATATTTAATCAGCAGCAATGATAGGGATATTTCTATCCACATATGTGTTTTTAATTTACTGTCATCATAAATAATCGTGGTCAGTTGTGATCCTTTTGGAATATCAGAGCTGAAGCTCCTGTAAGTGCTTTTGTGAAAATATTATCTCAAGGTAAATGACATTTATCTCTCAATTAGGTAGTAAAGGACAGGAATGGAATTTACATTCTACTGATTTATGCACATATTTTATTGACTTCATTAAACTTTGCATTTAAACACTGTCAATGTGTGTAATTTATTAGAAAATTAAATGGCAGTCATATTTGATACAGGCAGATGAGATGGAAAGGTTACATTTGCATGAATCCATGTTTCAGTTTTTTGTTTTAAGTTCTGAATTATAACAGAGTCCTTTCCCTTGTTATTAAAATGTTTTGCAATGTATTGATTAAACCATCATCTGCTTGGAACTAGGAACTGTTTTTTATGGCCTTCAGGAAGCATTCCATTCATGGTTGAGTGAAGGAGTGCCAGCGGTAATCATATAACCATGTAGATGAACACTGCTGCCATCCATGGTCTAATCTGAGTGAAGCCAGCCCTGTGTTGGTGGTCAGCTATTAAGGTATTTTTGGCTACTTTTCCCCATTTCCCTTAGATATTATTCCAAATCCTTACCATTTACTATAAGCTACCTATACAACTCTTGCTTCTTTCGCTTTCAGCAAATGGCTCTCACACTTGCTTCCTTGAGAAAACAGGTCGTCATCCCAGAGCAGCGATGCTGTCACTCACTGACTTTTGGTGCTCAACAGAAGCAACTGCTTGTGCAGTGCTATTAAGTGAGGCAGCTAGCTGGTTGGGAACTCTGAGGTCACATTGTATCTGAGTGTGTTACTGCCAGGCACATCATGGTAGAGTACACCAGGCAAGTGCTGCACTCTTTCTCACAGACCCGAACTCTTCCAGCTCTTACTATTCCTTCATTACAAGCCAGAAATATGTCCGCCCATACACCTACCATTCTATCCTCCCTTCCACCAGAACCCTTCCTTTCCAGGGCCCACCTTCCACAAATGCCTCCATTCCCTGCCTTCTTCATAACCTTGCTTTTTCTCTTATGTCTTCAGTTTGTCTCTCTGCTGCCTTTTTTCTGTCAGTCCAGTTCATTCTTACATTCATTCATTCATTTAAGATTGAATTATTGATCCTAATTCTCCTCTCCCCTTTAATAGGATTATACATCCATCCTTTTACCATGTAACTTGGCAGCGTTCTCTTACTCTCATTTCTTTGGATCTGTTTCCTCAAGTGCAAAAGGAACTAGTTGGATAAGGTAAAATTATTTATATAGTTTAATATCTTATGGCACACTCAATATTTAATTAGCAGCAATGATATGGACATTTCTCTCTGGGTATATGTTTTGAGCTATGCACCATAATCCTGAATAATAGTGGGCAGAATATATTAATACTTTCCCACCTCTTTGATGTTGGTCTTGGTCTTGTGACTTACTATGACCTGTGGAAAGTGCACAGAAGGAACAGTGTGCCAATCACAGCCAAGCCTTCAGGAAGCATGACATGATTTTGCCCGCCTTCTTATTTTCCAGTGAGCTAATGAAAGAACATGCCCCAGGCAGTCTCTAGCCCAAAGAGAATGGAGAAACACATGGTGCAGAACTGAACACAACCCACAGCCTGGAGCCAAGCCCAGCCAAGCTCGCTGAGATCAGCTGAACTCAAGCTGACCCACAGATTCATGGTCAAGAAAGGAATGCTTGTGATTTTTCAGACATCGAGTTTTAGGAAGATTTGTTATTTAGCATTATTGCAGTAAAAACTAACTCATACACTACCCAATCCATTTTTCCACTCAACAATTATTTATTGGGTAGCTAATAAATGCCAGATACTTGTAGGCTTCAGAGTTACTATGGTGAATAAAACAAAGAAGACAAAATAAGTGAGCAGAGTGATTTCACATCCTGACAAATGCTATGAATAAAACAAACTGAGTTGAAAAAACAGTGATGGGGGCCGTGGAAGAGTGTACCTTTGGTTTGGGTGGTCAGGCAAGGCCTCTGGATACCCATTTGAATAAGACATAGATGACAAGAAGGAGGCAGCCAGAGAATGACCCAGCCATAGCACATTCCTGCAAAAGAACAGCCATGGAAAAATCCTTGGCTTCGGAACAGACTTGGGTCTCTCAAATAAGCAAAAACTGTAAAATTAACATGAAACATAATTCCAGGTACTAGAAGCTGGGCTGATATCTAGAAATAAAACCAAGCTGCAGGTAACAGCTGAGCCAGACTAGAAAATCAGGGCGGCTGCAAAGAGCGGCAGATTCTGGGCTTGAAATTTTGGCCACTGTCATCCATCTCTAGGGTGAGTCAGGCTGTCTTATATGCAGCTACAGACGACTATCATTCCACTGAAATGGACAGTTTCTTTCATTGTCTGCATCCTGTTTAATATTTCTTGGGCCAAAATTTTTTCATCTCAGCTAGAGATGCATTACATAGTTTTCACCAGATGCAAATACTCAGTTTTCTATGGGAAAGCTCTATTTGTTCCTCTTTTGTTGTCCCTCCACCCCCATTCTTTTAATCAAAGTTATACACACACCTGGTCTGAAGAGTCAAAGAAGTCTATAAGGCTTCTTATAAGAAACAGCCATCATCTGCGAGCAGCCCCTGCACACTCACATCCACACTTCCCAAAGCACTTAACCTCATTTACCTGGTTATTATCCTTTCACTTTCGTGTCTGTAAATAACAGATATATTGCTACTTCTTGATTTCCAGTTTTTGGATATATTTCATGTTGATTCTTCACACTTGACTATGAGAATTTAGTTTTCTTATGAGAATTTAGTTTTCTTTCTTTCCTCTTCTCCCATCAAATACATGTATCTATTCTGATAACCTTTTCCTCTCAGTATAAGGTTACAAAAATTTTACTTACCTCATTGTCTGTTTATAGAATGCTTTTGAAAGCTGAGTCATACAATACAATGTAATTACTTTTCTGTGTTAGGCAACCTCTGATATTGTCTCCAGTGATGCTTGCTGACTAGTATTCAAGACTACATGTTCTCCTTCCCTGAGTAAGATGGGCTTACTTACTTACTTCTAACAAACAGAATATGGCAGAAGCAATGAGATGTCACTTATGAAATGAGATGTGGTGACATAAAAACAACTTACATTTGGGGCGTTCTCTTTTGTTCATACACTCTGAATGTGGTAGAGGTCTGCTGGTGCTGCTGCTAAGTCACTTCAGTCCTTTCTGACTCTGTATGAGCCCATAGATGGCAGCCCTTCAGGCTCCTCTGCCCCTGGGATTCTCCAGGCAAGAACACTGGAGTGGGTTGCCATTTCCTTCTCCAACGCATGAAGGTGACAAATGAAAGTAAAGTCGCTCAGTCATGTTTGACTCTTAGCGACCCCATGGATTGCAGCCTACCAGGCTTTTCCATCCATGGGATTTTCCAGGCAAGAGTACTGGAGTGGGGTGCCATTGCCTTCTTCAGTGGTAGAGGTCTAAATTTCCCCAAATTCCCATTCCCTAGTTAATCAATCATATAGTAATCTCAGTACTGCTGTGAAGAGATTCTGCAGATGGAATTAAGGTTCCTAATCAGTTGATCTTAAAATAGGAAGTATATTATGAACTGAGTGTGTGTGTTCCCCAAAATTCATATATTGAAATCCTAATGCCCAATGTGATTATATTACAAGGTAGGCCTTTGGGAAATAATTAGGACATAAGTGTGAAACCCTCATGAATAGGATTAGTATTGTAAGGAAAGTGTCCCTAGAGAGCTTTCTCATCCTTTGTGCTCTGAGAAGACCCAGTGAGAAGACTGCTGTCTGTGAACAAGGAAGCAAGTCCTCCCCAGATACAGAATCTCTCAGTGCCTTGACCTAGAACTTCCTAGCCTCCAGAAATGTGAGAAGTACATGTTTGTCATTCAAGCTGCCCAGCCTATTGGGGTTCTATTATAGCAGCCCCAAAAGACTTAGGGAAATTATTCTGGGTCATCCAAACAGGCCATATGAACCCTTGAAAACAGAAGTGCAAGGCAGAGATGAGAAAAAAGAAGCAGATGTGTGGCAGAAGAGGAGACCAAAGATACCAAAAATATGAACAGGACTCAGGTCCCCATCAGCAGCTTCTAGATGAAGGGGCTCATGAGCCAGGGAATATGGGCTTTTGAAGCTGAGGGTGACCCTTGGTGAATAGCCAACAAGGAAAAGACAACCTAGTCTTACCACCACATGGGACTAAATTCTGCCAACCTCCTGAAGAGCCTGGACATGGATTCTTCCCCAGAGCACCAGACAAGAGCCCAGCCTGAGACACAGAGCAGAGGCTCTGAGCTTACCTGGACTTCTGACCAATGGAGCTGTAAGATAATATGTGGGTGTTCTTTTAGGCTGCTAAATTTGCAGTAATTGTTACAGCATCAATAGGAAGCAGAAACATTGCAGAAGCCATTGGTCAAACTGTGAGCAAACAAAGGAAGTTAGGGAAGTGATGTACCAAGGATCCATGATAAGGTTGGGTAAGGTTACTTTATTAAATAAAATTTTCTCAAAAGATTACACGAAAGAGGTCATGCACTTACTCAATAAATGCTTATTGAGTGCATGCTGGGGACACTACCATGAATAAGACAATGGTTCTGTTGCTGTGGAATTAACAGTTTTAGTTAGAAAAGAGGATGTGTGGCTATCAATTACATTTATGCCAAGTATACTCAACCAAGAGAGACTTAGCATACTTATTTTGATACATTTTAGGAAAATCCAAGATTATTTGACAAACATTTAATTTGTTGTTGTTGTTCATTCACTCAGTCATGTCCAGCTCTGCAACCCCATGGACTGCAGCTTGCCAAACTCTGTCATTCACCATATCACGGAGTTTGCTCAAACTCATGTCCTTTAAGTTGATGATGTCATCCAACTGTCTCATCCTCTGTCACCCTCTTCTCCTCCTGCCCTCAATCTTTGCCAGCATCAGGGTCTTTTCCAGTGAGTTGGCTCTTCTCATCAGGTGGCCAGTTATTGGAGCTTCAGCTTCAGCATCAGTCTTTTCAATGAATATTCAGGGTTGATCAAACACTGACTAAATCCTCAGATTGGTCCAGGTCCCAGGTGATAAACAATGATTCCTGGCCTCACAATGTTTGTGTAAGAAGAAGGCAGGTGTGGAAGGGTATTGCTTCCTACTTTCCTATACTACACAGTGTGATGTTTAAAAGAGGAGAAGAGAAGGGGCCCAAGGAGGAGCAAGGTCAGGTTGTTAGAGCACTGACTGGGGTGCACATTAGTTAGGATATTTTTAATTTAGCAAGAACTGTCTTTTACATTTTGTCTTTCAAAATAACAAGGAATATAGTATCTTCTAGTTCTCTTGTTTCTGATTCTACTACAGATGCAAGAGAAAGCAAAGAATTCACTGCCCTTGCATATTGCCTAAATATTTGCTTCTGCTCATAAAGTTGAGGGATCAATTAGAAATTTGGCCTTGAGCTGGACAGATGTGCCTATGCAATAGAAGATTAGGTTTTCATGTTTTGTGCTCAAGAGCACTATGGTGTTGACATGTGCTTTCCCAGAGTAATCTCATTACCATCACTCATTTACTAATTTAGTCAGAGACCATTTGCTTAGGGGACCCCTGTGTGTATTTTAAAAACAGCTACACATTCAGGTTTCCTTGATGTCATAAAAAGAAAAAAAAGAATCTGTTGGTTTTCCATACAAAAATAACTGATCTCAACTCAATCTGTTTTCTCCTATATATAAACATGGGCACAGATGTGTGTAACCTGCACGGAAATGATTTTATATAAGTTTGCATATATGGTTCTCTGTGTTCTTTTTGTTGAATAAATGTTACTTTCTTATTCATTGTTGTGTTCCCATGTCTAGCACAATACCTGGTACACAGGAAGTATTTAACAATTATTTAATGAATGAAAAAATGTTTATCAGAATCTTATGAGTTTCCTAAAATTTAATATACAATTTTGTATTTTCCATTTCTTATCTTTCTGGGCTGCATTTCAGGTGATTTCTGCTATCAGTTTTCTGTGCCATTCAGTGGATCATCAACTGAACTTTTTTAAAAAATTTTAATGTTGTTACTTTTAATTTCTAGAATTAATTTTGCTCAGTTTGCTTTTTGGATTTTGTCCTTCCTCTGTTTCTCTGGGGGCTTCCCTCATGGCTCAGAAGTAAAGAATCCACCTGCCAATGCAGGAGACATAGGTTCGATCCCTGGGTGGGGAAGGTCCCTTAAAGGAGAAAATAGCAACCCACTCCAGTATTCTTGCCTAGGAAATCCCATGGACAGAGGAACCTGGTGTGTTATAGTCTACGGGGTGGCAAGAGTGAAACACGACTTAGCAACTAAAAAACAACAGCAACTATTTCTCTGTTTAAACATCTTTATCTGAAGTCACTGGGAGGATGCTCCAAGTTTGCAGATTCTGGCATTTGAAAGTTCTGGCCTCTATCATCCTCACTGCGCCCATGCTCTGTCTCTGACACAGCTGACCACAGGAACTCTGAGCCGGGGGATGCCAATGGCTGTTTCCAGGTATGCCTCTGTTGAGGCTCTGTCCACCAAATGACTTTCAGATCAGTTTTTATATTAATGCCTCATTTTAGTTTTTTTTTTCTCTCTTGAGAAAGTCTCATTTTAGGAATTGGGCTACCCGCTTCAGCCAGGAGTTTCTAGCTCTTGTTTCTGGTAGATGACTGGGAGTGGAGCCCAAAGCCTTCATTTCCTCCTCACGGTGCTTAAAACCATATCCCCCTTGGGCATATATGTGGTCCTTGTGTTTTGCCTGTCAGTTCCCTCTTCATTCTTGGCACCCTTTCTTGCTATTTTATGCTTGACCATGTATTAAAAACATTAAAAGAATACATTCTCCCCAGCATTTCTATGGGCTTGGAGCAGACACTGGGGTTTCCCACTGTGGTGGATACTGTGATATGTGGCCCAGAAACCCCCTCCCTGAAGGATTTGTTGACCCAGCTGCTGGCAGTGCTGTCTGTGGAGAGTCTTCAGCTGTCAGCTCCTTTGGGGATTGCTTCAGCTGTGGAGAAGCGCCTCGTCCAAGGTCACAGCCTTTCCCCTGGGCTGGGTCCTGGTGTGCACAAGGTTTTGTTTGAGTCTCTGAGCATCTCTGGCAGGCATGCGATTTTGCCCCTCTTACCATCTTGTTGGGGCTTCTTTGCCCTTGGAAGTGAGGTATCATTTTTTGGATGGTATCCAACATTCTCTTGTCAATGGTTATTCAGCAGCAAGTTGCAATTTTGGAGTTCTCACAGGAGAAGATAAGCACACGTCCTTCTACTCTGCTATCCTGAGAAGTCAGAACTCGCCAAGGTGTGGACCTAACAGAAGCAGAAGATATTAAGAAGAGGTGGTAAGAATACACAGAAGAATTAAACAAAAAAGATATTAATGATCCATATAACCATTATGGTATGATCACTCACCTAGAGACAGATATCCTGGAGTGAGAAGTCAAGTGGGCCTTATGAAGAATCACTACAAACAAAACTAGTGGAGGTGATGGAATTCCAGTAGAGCTATTTCAAATCCTAAAAGATGTATTGTAATAGACACTGACCTGAATGAGATAATCTGTATGTTTTATACTCTACTAAAAGTGAAGAATTTCTTCATGCAATCCTCAGAGGACAGGAGAGATTGAACTTCATAGGCCCTTATTAATGCTGACAATCAGACTGACTTTGGGCTTTGACCTGAAGATCAGTGGCTCTGGACTCTCCACTAAGGATGCTATAGATGCTGTGAAAATGCTGCACTCAATATGCCAACAACTTTGGAAAACTCAGCAGTGGCCACAGGACTGTTAAAGATCAATTTTCATTTCAATCCTAAAGAAAAGCAATGCCAAAGAATGTTCAAACTACCTCACAACTGCACTCATCTCACTTAACAAATGGTCAACATTCCCCAAGCTAGGCTTCAACAGTATGTGAACCAAGAACTTCCAGAAGTTCAGGCTGGATTTAGAAAAGGCACAGGAACCAGACATAAAATTGCCAACATCCCTTGGATCATAGGAAAAGCAGGAGAATTCCAGAAAAATATCTAATTCTGTTTCATTGACTACACTAAAGTCTTTGACTGTGTGGATCACAACAAACTGTCGAAAATTCTTAAAGAGACTGGAATATCAGACCTCTTTACCTGCCTCCTGAGAGATTTGTATGCAGGTCAATAAACAACATTTAGAACCGGACATGGAAAAATGGACTGGTTCCAAATTGGGAAAGAAGTACGTCAAGGCTGTATATTGTCACCCTGTTTATTTAACTTATATGCAGAGTACATTATGAAAAATGCTGGACTGGATGAAGCACAAGCTGGAATTAAGACTTTCAGCAGAAATAACAATAACCTCAGATACGCAGATGCCACCGCTCTTAAGGCAGAGAGCAAAGAGGAACTAAAAAGCCTCGTGATGGAGGTGAAAGAGGAGAGTGAAAAAGTTTGCTTAAAATTCAACATTCAAAAAATGAAGATCATGTCATCCAGTCCCACCATTTCATGGCAAATAGAAGGGAAAACAATGGAAATAGTGACAGACTTTATTTTCTTGGGCTCCAAAGTCACTGCAAATGGCGACTATAGCCATGAAATTAAAAGACACTTGCTCCTTGGAAGAAAAGCTATGACAAACCCAGACAGCATATTAAAAAGCAGAGATATTACCTTGCCGACAAAGGTATGTCTAGTCAAAGCTATGGGTTTTTCAGTAGTCTTGTACAGATTGAGAGCTGGACCATAAAGAAAACTGAGTATCAAAGAACTGATACTTTTGAACTGTGGTGTTGGAGAAGACTCTTGAGAGTCCCTTGGACTGCAAGGGGATCAAACCAGTCAATCCTGAAGGAAATCAGTCCTTATTATTCCTTGGAAGTACTGATGCTGAAGCTGAAGCTCCAATATTTTGGCCACCTGATGTGAAGAACTGACTCACTGGAAAAGACCCTGATGCTGGGAAAGATTGAAGGCAGGAGGAGAAGGGGACGACAGAAGATGAGGTGTTTGGATGGCATCACTGCTCTATGGACATGAGTTTGAGCAAGGTCCGGGAGTTGGTAATGGACAGGGAAGCCTGGCGTACTGCACTCCATGGGATCACTAATAGTTGGACACAACTGAACAACTGAACTGAAGTGAATAACTTTATGAAACAAATAATTTGACGTGTTATTCTCAGTGAACATATATTGGCTCTTGCTGGGACATTTTTTTCCCTAAATGTTAACAAGGGCTGAACATGTTAGCTGCTGTTATTATGATTATGGAATTTTACAAAGTTTATTCTCTTCTATTTTGAAAATTGAATATATATATAGCTGTAGTGATTAGGAGTCCTATTGGTCTGTTTATTAGTTCTATTTGGGCCTTAAAAATGGGTAAGAGCTGGAAATGTTTTATATCTTTATTTCATGTAAAACACAAGCCTATAAACTGAATTTATAATATAAAGTTTAAATTATGCATAAACAAGAGTGGTTTAAACACAGGAAGAGCTGCCACTTGGGGAGTTGAAATGTCTTTTACTGGAGGCCTTTACATATCTTTACCTGAAGACCTTTAACAATAGAGTTTAAATACCCATTCTTGACCTAATTTTTATAAAACTGGGAATATCATTTTAGTTCCTTAAAATAAAAAAGATATATTTTTAAAGACAATAAACATTATTCTAAAGATTGAAACATTAGAAAAAATTCCAATTAAAGATGTATATCACCTGATGTATATCCAGATTAAAGATGTATATCACCTGATGTATATCACCATTGATAAATTTTTTTATTCTTTTTATTTTTGACAATGCAGCAGAACACAAAGCAGAAACAAGACCTAGCACACAAGAAAGCATACATGTAATTTTCTGTGAATAGTTTTAACTACAAACCTATGATATGGGAAGATAATCAACTAAAACTTCCTTAAAATGAATAAAAAATTTGGTAGAATGGTTGATTACAATTTAAATACACAAATTCCTACATTCAATTTAAAATTCAATTGCCAGTTTTGAGACATGAAAGAAAAAAATACTGCCTTCATAGCTGGAACAACAGAAACATCAATTGAAACAAACCATAAAATTCATTGAATTAAAGCCAACAATAATTGTGTAGAATACAATGAGGATGACTATTATTAAATTTCATGCTGTGCAAAGTGGCTTTAGTTGTGTCTGACTCTTTGCGACCTTATGAACTGTAGCTAGCCAGGCTGTTCTGTCCATAGGATTCTCCAGGCAAGAATACTGGAGTGGGTTGCCATGCCCTGTTGCCATGCCCTTCTCCAGGGGATCTTCCCAACCCAGGGACTGAACCCATATCTCTTATGTCTCCTGCACTGGCAGGCGGGTTCTTACCACTAGCACCACTGTTACTGGGATCCAAAAACAAAGTCTGAATAAAAGGAGAGGCACCATATTCTAGATGGTCACATGTATTTTGGAGAAAAGTAAATTCTCTCCAAATTGAAGTTACAGAACTATTGCAATAAAAATCCTAATTAGGAATTTTCCAACAATTTTAAAGTTAGTCTAGAAAAAGAAACATCAGAATAGCAAAGAGCTTAAAAAAAAAAAAAAACAGAGGAGAGAAATAACTGGGGTCCTTCTTCTATAACATATTTGACTGAGTTCAGCTTGATAAGGGTATAGATAGAAAGTAAGTTTGCTCTTCCTCACTGTTGACCTTTGATGCCTATCTTTGTGGACAATTTCTTTCTCATTCCTCAGATGAAAACATGGGAAGCTTTTAAAAGTTTGCAGTTACTTAAATAAGAACACTCTCTTTTCAGTGATTGGACTGCAAGGAGATCCAACCAGTCCATCCTAAAGGAGATCAGCCCTGGGTGTTCATTGGAAGGATTGATGTTGAAGCTGAAATTCCAATACTTTGGCTGATGCGAAGAGCTGACTCATTGGAAAAGATCCTGATGCTGGGAGGGATTGGGGGCAGGAGGAGAAGGGGACGACAGAGGATGAGATGGCTGGATGGCATCACCGACTCAATGGACGTGAGTCTGGGTAAACTCCGGGAGTTGGTGATGGACAGGGAGGCCTGTTGTGCTGCAATTCATGGGGTCACAAAGCGTTGGACACAACTGAGCAACTGAACTGAACTGAATACCTAATGTAGTGTTAAACTAAAATGTTAAATTTCATTGCAAATGATCTCTTCTCTCTCAGCTAGGGCCAGAAAGCTATAATACTAGCAGCAAAGAAGGCCACGGACTTCCTGACTGTTAAGGATCCTCTTTCTTTACTCTGATTTACTGCAGGCTCTGGGTCTTCCGGGGGTGAGGAGAGAGATGGAGGGGAGAGGAGGCACAGGAAGGTCTTGGTGGCTGGCACAGCCATTTTGGCGTGCTGATTCCCTGTCTCTACTGTGGATTCCTCCTTTCAGGGGGGCTCTCAGATGGTAAGTACTTCCCACGCGCAGGGGTTTCCTCTGTGAGGCACTCCTAATTCTTTATCAGCTCCTGAGCATCTGGCTGCCTGCCTCTTCCACCAGTGACACCACCTCTCCAAGGGCACATCTTGAGCAGGAGTCTGGATACCTTCCAGTGGCCCCCATCTGAATGATGAACTTCACTGTCAAGGAGTGGGTAGTGTGGTCAAGTTGAGGAGCGTCCCCTGTCTTCTGTCCATCAGCCGTCTTCGAAGCTCAGCTTTTCATAACCTGGGTCCTGAGCTTCAGGAGACACCGTCAGCCTCTCTGAGTGGTGTTCAGGGAACTCTCACTTAGCTAAACGTGAGAAAGCATTTTCTGTCCCCTCCCCTTGCACAGAGGTGGTGGGATGAGAAGCACAAAGTGTCTTGACAACTCTTTTAAGAGAATCCTTCCTCTGAGCTTTCAAATTTTCAGTACTTTTTATGCCCTTGAACCAGGTAAGACTAAAGTCTTAGAGTCAATTTAAGCTGATTGTGACAGACAGACTTGAAGGGGGGCCCAGGACTCCTGCTTCCTGGTGTCCATGCTTTCTGTAGTCGTCTCCTGAATAGGGAAAAAAATCATCAAAGGCCATTCATTCACCATGCATAAAGGAATAAATGTAAATGACCACTAAATGTAAAAAGAAAATAATATAAAATCAAAATGAGGTATTAATTTCCAGAAACAAATTATACTTTAAAAAATAAAATGTCGACAAAAATGACAATTTACTGATTAAGTACAGTGAGACACGTATTACCATAACCTATGATGGAAATGTAAAGTATTACCAATGTAAGCACTTTCATAATAACTAAGAAAATTAATATAATTCATATCTTTTGGTCAAATAGCTATGCTTTTGGGAATCTATCTTAAAGAAATCTTAAAAATGAGCATTATTTAAAAGCATTTCCTAGCAGCATTGTTTAATCTAGCTAAAAATTAAGAAACAATTAAATACTTAATAATAGGCTAGATAAAAATAGACAAATGATTTAATAATACATATATATGATGAAATTTTAAACGTTGACATTTTTAACACTGAAAGTACTCATATGCAATATTTAAAATGGAATATGCTCATCCACTCATTAAAATTCTTTATTAAGTGTAAATATGCTCATCTACTCATTAAAATTCTTTATTAAATGTAAATGTCTAACAATTTTTAGGCATTGTGTTAAATCCTGAGCATGCACTGATCTCAATTTTGTTATATATTTCTATAGAAAGAAATATTATCATAATTTCCACTGTTCTGAGTTGTCGAATTATATTTATTTATTAATTGCCTAATATTTCTCTTTTTTTTTCCAAAATTTCTCCATGTGCATGTGAAACAATAAGTGAAAAGCTTTAAAAAAATCTCATTCTTTGTGGTACTTTCACTGGAGTTCTGCCTCAGGCCCTCAGTGAGGCAGATTTGGTAACACAAATCATCTCCTGGTTTATCACTGGTTAATGGGGTGTGGGAATAGTGGGTAGGTAGTTAAAAACAAACAGAGAAGCTCACATTTTTGGATGCAGTAGAAGATTGCAAGGGCTGCATAAGGAGAGCTTTTTAAAGAGGACAGTGGCTTCCTGCTGAGATTCTGCAAAGCTGCATGCGTGTTGAGCTCCCTGAGAGCCTGGCTGCCTAGCAACCACCACATAAAGTCATCTTTCTCTCTCTTACAAAAAATTCCAGGCTATGCATGACTTAAATGAAGATGTTCTAGTTCACTGGAGCTTGGAGAGCAATTACTTGTAGCTGTCTTTGGCATTTGTGCCAGGCACATCAGAAAATAAAATGAAGATGCTGTGCACACCCTGTGTCTTCATCTCCTGCATGTGGAAAGGGGTGCAATGAAAGGGCCAGCTGTTCTCTCTTGAGGCCTTATTTCTTCTCTGCTGTAGACTGAAACTCTTTTAGGAAATGCAGAGTAGCAGTTTTGGACCTGGTGGGCCTGGCAAACCTTGCGCTCTGAAGGCAAAGAGTGGGGAAAGGGTAGGGGCAAAGTGGAGGGCCCTTGGGTTTGCTAAGAGACCCTCTTATTCACTCCAGGATCATTTTTCTGCCTTCCTCAAGAGCAAACCCCTAGAGACATTTTCTAAAATCTAGTTAAGTAGGGCCTTCTTTTTCCTGCAGCCACTCCATCCCTCTTTGTCCACATCCTGTAGAAATTTAACATGGCCCTAGAACCTTCCCCAAATTTTGCCCTGCTGTTAACACCCATGCATATTATGATTTAAAGCTCTTCACTGGAAGTTTCCAGATGATCCTGATGAACTCCTTATTCACAGTGGCCAGTGCACTTCTTCCCATGTCCCTCAGGTCTCCAAGTCCCTTTCATCTGGTGACTCGACTCTTGCCTCTGGTTTGTCTTCAGAATAGCAACTCGGTCATAAAGCCATCTTTTCAACTCTTACCAAAGTAGCTCCTGCAATAGTAGGGTGTTCAAAACAGCAACAGTGATGCCAAGGAGGGACAGATGAAGGAGAGGAATGGCCCCTGTGACTAAAGGGCCCTCCTCTTTCCCTTGTGAAGGTAACAGTTCTTAATGTCTTCATCCATCTGCCCTACCTTTCTCTGTAAAATTAAAATTCATTTTTAATTAGTGACTGTATTATTTGCAAAAGCACTAATCCCTAAGGGATATGTAAAAAAGAATATGATATCCTGCTCTCCAAATTGCTTACGGGCTAATAGGAAAGACATACTAATAAACAAACCATACAGAGAACAAAGAAAGAAAAAGTGGAAGAGGGCAGTGTTTAATGCAAACTGTGGCCTGGGGAGATCTCAGACAGGGATGCTGATATCATGGCACAGAGGGGCTCTGGTGGAACAGCTAAATGAAATGTTCTCCCTGCAGCTGGGGGCTGAGAAACAGGCCTCGTGGAGGACAGAGAAGCTGAAGACCAGGAGAAAAAGTCTTCAGGGATCAGATATGGATTATACTAAACATAATGGTAGGACTTGTATAGGTGAAGCCTGCAAACTTATAGGAAGGCAAGGATCCTGAAGAGTGGCGGAAACTCTAGGGATCAAAGAAGCAGAAGCTTTTCTTAACTAGAAGAACCCAAAGGCCATCCTGCAGAGACGGAAGGAGAGCAAAGGATCGCATTGCAAGGCCTACTAGCATGCGGGCCTTAGAAAAAACAGACCTTGACTGGGCTTCCACGTGTGCGACCTATGTGGGGAACCAACATTTACTCAGCAGCCCCTGTGTGCCAGCCACTGTGCTGTTGCCAAGAACCGTGAAAGTGAGCCTGCTAGTTTCAGGAATGCTGGTAAGAGACACGGGGCTCCAGGGTTAGAGCTGACATAGCCAGGGGCTGAGCATCTGTGTATTTGCACCAGTTTCCTGCTCAAGTCCCACAGGGATGATGCAGAGAGAACCAAAGAGACACCTGTGCTTACAGTAGGTTTCATTGTAGGGGAGAAACATGGGGCTAAGGGAATCATATCTTTTTTTTTTCTTTTTAATAATATAAGTGCTTTAAAGATACAGCTTGTGAATTACAAAGCCTTTGTAAAATGCAGGCTCAGAAAAAATCTCCCCCTTCTCCTTGTGACTCTTTCATGCCTGCACTGCACCGGGGTCATGTGCTGCTTCAAAGGCTCTTCTAAAGCTTTTCTCTATCTCCTAAAAGACTTTTTTTTTGACGTATAATTGACATAAACATCATGTTAGTTTCAGCTGTACAATATAATTATTTGATATTGTATATATTGCAAAGTGATCATCAGAATAAATCTAGTAAAATACATTACCATACATAGTTACAAAAATATATCTTTTCATGGATAGCATCTTTTTTAGTAAACAGTAAGCATGGTTGCTCTTTTTTTCTGGAGGGAGAATTTTTCCAAGGTTGTTTGCTGTACACATATCCTTTAAAACAGAGTCCAGACAAAAGACAGTCAGTGCCTCTGCATGAAAGATATGCAGACATGCCCCAGACCCTGGAGAATTGTCCCCTGATAGCTGAATGTTTAATGCCTCTACCTGTACTAGCATTTAAAATGGTATGAAAGAGGTTACTGAGCATCCTTTCAAAATGTAAGTCAATAATTTTTTTTAAATTTTTATTTTAACTTTAGTTTACTGTATTGGTTTTGCCAAACATTGACATGAATTCACCACGAGTGTACATGCGTTCCCAAACATGAATCCCCTCCCACCTCCCACCCTATAACATCTCTCTGGGTCCTCCCCATGCAGAGTGTGATTTCTCTGCTTTTTATTCCATAAATGATGATGCAAGGGCTTTCTCTACCTAATCACTGAGTTTCCATTCTCTCAAATCTAGCACCAACTACATGTCTTCCTTGACTTATGAAGGGGTTATGTCCCAATAAACTCATGTAAGTGAAAAATAGCAGCTGAAAATGCATTTCATCTCTCTGGGTCCTCCCCATGCAGAGTGTGATTTCTCTGCTCTTTATTCCATAAATGATGATGGAAGGGCTTTCTCTACCTAATCACTGAGTTGGTGCTAGATTTGAGAGAATGGAAACTCAGTGATTAGGTAGAGAAAGCCCTTCCATCATCATTTATGGAATAAAGAGCAGAGAAATCACACTCTTGGAATGCAAAGAGGTGTGAGGTAAGCCAGGGCACAGCAGCCCAGACAACATGATGCCTGGTGGCCAATTTAAAAACAAGTATAAAAACACAACTATGTATAAGACAGATAGCCAGCAAGGACCTGCTGTATAGTGAAGAGGACTCTACTCAATATTCTGTGACAATCCATATACTCTAAGAAGCTAAAAGGAGGCATATATGTATACATTTTACTGATTCCACTTTGCTGTACACCCCAAACTAACACCACATTGTAAATCAACTGTACTCCAATGAAAGGAACTTTATAAAATTTCTAGAATGTTTGTAATTTTCCCATATGTCTTAATTTTGCACATCATTTTTTTTTTTTTTTTTAACCTAGGGGATGAGCAGCAACAGTTAGATAAAAGGAAGGAGAGAAATGAAAAGAGAGCTGGGATCTTCCAGCAGCCTCCATGAGGCAGGCTGTGGTAATCAGGCCTCCAGCAGGTAAACAGACCTCCGGTATCCATCCAGCTGGAGGTTTGGATAGATACACCTCCCTGGGCTCTGTACTGCTGGGCAACTTCTGTTTCATTTCAGATCCCGCCTCTCTCCAGTATCGGGAAAGAGGACAAATAATTGTACCCAGAATCTAGCCTCAGGCTACAGCTGCATGTGGATACTGTCTGGACAGGCAGTTTCCTGGATCTTACACAACAACGCATTTAAGAAAGAATTAATCTAGGCAGCAATGACAGTGCTAATTTTCTGTTACTTTAACATGAATCGTTACTCTTTCTCACACTCAAGGATTTCTAGAAAGATTCATTTGATTTGTAAGAGTGGATTTTAGCCTTTTCAGAACAGCTGATGTTTCTGTGGATTTCCAAAGCATTGTACTCCAGTATTCAATTCCTCGTGTTTTGTGCCAGTCAGTTTTTAATTATCACAAATAAATTATTCTGCTTTGCTAAGATTCCAGTTATTTTCACCATCTTATTTTTTTTAATGACATAGTTAGGACATTTTATTATCCATCAACTTCTAGGACAGGATCAATTTCATTAGGGAAAGTGACAAGATATGAAGCTGTAGACTTGAATGCTAGTGGCTGGCTCTTGGCAAAGAAAAATTGGAAAGCTGGAGAACAAGCTGAAAAACAATGACATCACCTACGATTTCTCACTTCTCTATTAAAAATTAATAGAACGAATCACATTCAGAGAAATAATTGATCAATGATGAAAACAATACTATGCAATGCCATTTTAATCAATTTGTCTACTTTATGCTTATACAGAGTGAAGTAAGCCAGAAAGAAAAACACCAATACAGTATACTAACACATATATATCGAATTTAGAAAGATGGTGATGATGACCCTGTATGCAAGACAACAAAAGAGACTCAGATCTATAGAGTGAACTTTTGGACTCTGGGGGAGAGAGAGAGGGAGAGGGTGGGATGAGATGGGAGAATGGCATTGAAACATGTATACTATCATGTAATAAATGAATCGCCAGTCTATGTCCGATGCAGGATGCAGGATGCTTGGGGCTGGTGCATGGAGAGGACCCAGAGAGATGGTATGGGGTGGGAGGTGGGAGGGGATTCATGTTTGGGAACGCATGTACACTTGTGGTGAATTCATGTCAATGTTTGGCAAAACCAATACAGTATTGTAAAGTAAACTAAAGTTAAAATAAAAATTAAAAAAAAAAAGCATATAATGCTGAAGGAAAAATAAAAGTACCATAGAAAGTTTTCTTAAGTTTTTCTTAGATGTCACCTGGAAATTCATCTGGAACTTCTTATTTGGTATGGGATCAAGCAAGAATGTAATACTGAAACTCACCACATTAAAATTTATGATGCCCTTCAGAGACGCAGTATTAACTCATTGTTTTTCTGCAGAATCTTACTTCAGATTTCTTGAGTATTTCCCAGAATTGATCAATATTGGCTCTAGACTAGAAGATATCTTTGGGAACGAGGGGTTTGGTAGTTCTATTAGAAGATAAAGTTCCTAGGTTTAGACAAGCTGGTGCTCCATGTTGAAAAACGCATCATTCAGGTTTATGAGGCAGGATTACACTCATTCTAATAAATAAGCATGGCCATGAATCAGAATGGAGCTCAGGCAAAGAAGTATAAATGTCTTGGCCAAAGGCCATAAGTGCTATTAAAAAAATTATATTGAAAGTAGAGGTCTTTGGAAGGTGGGTATATATACAGCACATACTTCATATGCATAGGACATTGTGTCCTGTGAACCTGTATTTCTCCCTGTTGCTGGGGAGGGTTTAGCACAATACACAGGAACTTAAGTTTTAGAGTGACTGGTTTGATCAAGCTTTCATCAAAGGACCCTGGAGAGTCACAGAAATACTAGCTTAAGATTTCTAATTCTATTAAGTTTCGATTTGAATAAATGTTCAATCACTTAAACAAAAGCAGTAAAACTGAAAACATGATTCAAAAGGACTAGGAAAGAGAAACTTTCTTTCCCTAGATGTTTCTAAAAAGACTCCACTTAAAGATGAAATCATTGATTCTCCTCTTTATCTGTCCCCATGAATGACTTAGATGCCAACAGGAGGAAAAGAAACCTGGCTAGCTGCTCCAATGTCAAGTGGGAGAGATGGATGCAAAGGATGCAAATTTCCAAGGGCATTTTAGTATCCTTTCCTCTGGGCTCTACTTTTTTCCCCCCTTATTTTTCTTTTTAACATTTTATTTTATATTGGAGTATAGTTGATTAACAATGTTGTGTTAGTTTCAGATGTACAGCAAAGTGATTAGATTATATGTATACATGTATCTATTCTTTTTCAAATTCTTTTTCCCATTTAGCTTGTTACACAATATTGAGCAGAATTCCTTGTGTGGTATAGTAGGTCTTTGTTGGCAGTGTGTACACATTACTCCCCAAAACCCTACTATCTTCCCCCACCACACCTCTGGTAACCATAGATTCAATTTCTGTCTGTGAGTCTGTTTCTGCTTTGTAAAGAAGTTCATTTGTATCAATTCTTTAGACTGTACATATAAGCAATATGACATGATATTTTTTTCTTCGTCTGGCTTCATTCAGTATGACAGTCACTAGGTTCATCCTTGTTGCTGCTAATGACATTATTTCATCCTGTTTAATGACTGAGTAATATTCCATTGTATCTTTTGAGGATGTTGGACCCTATGCTCCATCAAAGGAGGCATATTAAAATGTGTGTTAGGCCAGGCCTGAAAGAGCAAAGTTGTGAGCAGTAAGATACTCTCTATCTTACACATCTGGAGGAAGAAGTGTTGCTATTGTTCAGTTGCTAACTCATGTCTGACTTTGTTATCCCCTGGGCTGCAGCACACCAGACTTCTCTATCCTTCACCGTTTCCTGGGGTTTGCTCAAATTAATGTTCACTGAGTCGGTGGTTATGTAACCATATCATCCTCGGCTGCCCCCTTTGCCTTAAAACTTTCCCAGCCTCAGAATCTTTTCCAATGAATTGGCTTTTCCCATCCAATGGCCAAAGTACTGGATGGAGTTTCAGCATCAGTCCTTCCAATGAATATTCAAAGTTGATTTCCTTTAGGATTGACTGGTTTGATCAAGCTTTCATCAAAGGACCCTAGAGAGTCTCCTCCAACACCGCAATGTGAAAACATCAGTTCTTCAGTGCTCAGCCTTCTTCACGGTCCAACTTTCACATCCGTACATGACTACTGGAAAAGACATAGCTTTCACTAACTAGACCTTTGTTTTTCAAAGGGCATAGAAATCTTTGTATCTCTTCTGCTAGCATTGTCTTAACTGCCATAGGCATCCAACTTCTCAGGGCATGACTGGTGTTTTCATCTCCTGGCACACTTCTCCTCTATCTCTAAGCTGTCTTTTCTCCATCTGTGATAGTTCTTTTCCTTTCCTTGCTATGGTCCAGTCATTATTTAAAATTTACGTTTTTGAAGCTACTTTTCAATCTTTGCTTCTTTTGATTCTCAAGACACATTCTTCTTCTATATAGTTTTGATATCATCTTTCAGTATTTCCTTTTATCTTCTTCATCAGGTTGAATGTACGTTTTGTTATTTTCTTCTTTAAGAGTTCATAGGAAAACAGCTCAGGGGCATACTTTGTTCAAAGCCATTCTTTTGACTGAACAGTGGTGGTGGTCTCCAATTTCTGATTCACATTTTGTCCAGCTCCCAGTGATGATTATCTTGCTGTATCTGCCATCTTAACAAGCAGTCAGAAAGATTCACTTGATCTGTAAAATTCGATTTTAGCCATTTCAAATGAACTGAAGTTGTTTTCTTATGAAGAATATTTTCTACAAGTGTTAGAATATTAACTATTTTTGCTTGCTTGTTCATTTCATGAATTCTTGTTTTCCCTGCTTCTTCTTATGAAAATAGTTTTGTTTTTGAAACTTGAGAACTTTCATGAATAACTTTCTCCCATGCTATCTTTTGTTGTTCTTCATTCTTCTAAGAAAACTTTAGAGTTGTTTGGCTTCAGTCACATGGGATTGGATGGACTCATCCATTTTCTAGTTAGTATTCTTCCTGGAAAAGCTCTTTCCATACATTGTTTTGAAAATTTAGATTTCACTCAGTTCTTTTTCTAGAAAGTCTATTTAACCTCTAAGTGGGACCTATTCAGTTTTCTATTTGCCTCAAGGCTTAATATTCAGACAGCTTAGTCTCAAGGATGACCTCCATCAAAAACAATTCCAGTCCTTCAGCCTTTCTTGTCAGAATGATATGGGTTCATTAGAAATTTTAAATTGTATTAATCAGGGCAGAAATGACTAGAACTCAGAAAAGTGGAAGAGCATTGGGTCAGATGTCAGTGTCTGTTTCAGTTCTCTGTCTTCTACTTGACTGATTATGTGACTTTGGATAAATTTCTTCAATTACTTTTTCATCCTTTACAAATGAGGATGTTTGATTCAAGATATAAGGTCACATTTGTTGTTATTCAGTTGCTCAGTCATGTACAACTGTTTGCAACCCCATGGAATGTAGCATGCCAGGCTTCCCTGTCCTTCACTATCTCCTGGAGTTTGCTCAAACTCATGTCTGTTGAATCAGTGATGCCATCCAACCATGTCATCCTCTGCCATCCTCTTCTCCTCCTGCCTTCAACCTTTCCCAGCATCAGGGTCTTTTCCAATGAGTCGGTTTGCATCAGATGGCCAGTTATTGGAGCTTCAACTTCAGCATCAGTCCTTCCAGTGAATATTTATGGTTAATTTTCTTTAAGATTGACTGGTTTGATCTCCTTATTGTCCAAGGGACTCTCAAGAGTCTTCTCCAACACCACAGTTCAAAGGCATAAATTCTAAGGCCCTCAGCCACTTTTTATTGTCAAGTTCTTGCATCCATACATGACTACTAGAAAAACCATAACTTTGATTAGATGGACCTTTGTTGGCAAAGTAATGTCTCCTCTTTTTAATATGCTGTCTAGACGTGTCATAGCTTTTCTTCTAAGGAGCAAGTGTCTTTCAATTTCATAGTTACAGTCACCATCCACAGTGATTTTGGAGCCCAGGAAAATAAAGTCTGTCACTGTTTCCATTGTTTCCCAATATATTTGCCATGAAATGATGGACCAGATCTTAGTTTTTTTGAATGCTGAGTTTAAACCAGGTTTTTCATTCTCCTCTTTCATGTTCGTCAAGATACTCTTTAATTTCTCTTTGCTTTCTGCCATAGGGGTGGTATCATCTGTCTATCTGAGGTTATGGATATTTCCCCCAGCAATCTTGACTCCAGATTGTGCTTTATCCAGCCCGACATTTCTCAGGATGTATTCTGCATATAAGCTAAATAAACAGGGTGACAATATACAGCCTTGAAATATTCCTTTCCCAGTTTTGAAGCAGTCCACTGTTGCATGTCTGGTTCTAACTGTTGGTTCTTGATCTGCATACAGATTTCTCAGGAGGCAGGTAAGGTGGTCTGGTAGTCCCATCTCTTTAAGAATTATCATAATAATCATAAAAGTGTTTGAAAGAAACTTCATTAGTGGTCCAGTGGTTGAACATCTATGTTTCCAATACAGATGGCCTGGGTCTGATCCCTGGTCAGGGAACTTGATCTTGCTTGCCACAAGAAGGATATTGTGCAGCCTTTAAAAGTGTTTGAGAAGCAGTTAAAAGCCACTTCAACATAATTGCAAGCAAAAAGACGCATTTTTGTATTATGTCTCACTTCAGAATTTGCTATGCAGAAAATGTTTGTTAAAATGTGAATTTATTTGATGATAACCTATTCAATCACAGAGAACTAACCAAACTGATCACATGGAGTACAGTCTTGTCTAACAATGAAACTACAACCTGTGCCAAGTAAAGACTTGGGAGCCAGGCCACCCAAACAGGTCATGGTGGAGAGTTCTGACAAAGCGTGGTCCACTGGAGAAGGGAATGGCAAACCATGTCAGTATTCTTGCCTTGAAAACCCCATGAAGTGAAGTGATGTGAAGTCGCTCAGCTGTGTCCGACTCTTTGCAACCCCATGGACTGTAGCCTACCAGGCTCCTATATCCCTGGGATTCTCCAGGCAGGAATACTGGAGTGGGTTGCCATTTCTTTCTCCAGGAGATCTTCCCAACACAGGGATCTAACCTGAGTCTCCCGTACTGCAGGCAGACGCTTTACCATCTGAGCCACCAGGGAAGTCCATGAACCCCATGGACAGTATGAAAAGGCAAAAAGATAGGATACTGAAAGATGAACTCCCCAGGTTGGTAGGTGCCCGATATGCTACTGGAGATCAGTGGAGAAATAACTCCAGAAAGAATGAAGAGATGGAGCCAAAGCAAAAACAACACCCAGTTGTGGATGTGACTGGTGATGGAAGTAAAATATGGTGCCGTAAAGAGCAATATTGTGTAAGAATCTGCAATGTTAGGTCCATGAATCAAGGTAAATTGGACGTGGTCAAACAGGTGATGGCAAGAGTGAACATCTACATTTCAGGAATCAGTGAGTTCAGATGGACTGGAATGGGTGAATTTAACTCAGATCCATTATATCTACTACTATGGGCAAGAATTCCTTAGAAGAAATGGAGTAGCCCTCATATTTAACCAAAGAGTCCAAATGCAGTACTTGGATGCAATCTCAAAAATGAGAGAATGATCTCTGTTTGTTTCCAAGGCAAACCATTCAATATCACAGTTATCCAAGTCTATGCCCCAATCAGTAATGCTGACGAAGCTGAAGTTGAACAGTTCTATGAAGACCTAAGAGGCCTGTTAGAACTAACATCCAAAAAATATGTCCTTTTCATTATAGGGGACTGGAATGCAAAAGTAGGAAGTCAAGAGATACCTGGAGTAACAGGCAAATTTGGCTTTGGAGTACAGAATGAAGCAGGGAAAAGGCTAACCAAGTTTTGACAAGAGAATACACTGGTCATAGCAAACACCCTCTTCTAACAACAGAAGAGAAGACTCTACACATGGACATCACCAGATGATCAATACCGAAATCAGATTGATTATATTCTTTGCAGCCAAAGATGGAGAAGCTCTATACAGTCAGCAAAAACAAGACTGGGAGCTGACTGTGGCTCAGATCATGAACTCCTTACTGACAAATTCAGATTTAAATTGAAGAAAGTAGGGAAAACCAACAGAATATTCAGGTATGACCTAAATCAAATCCCTTATGATTATACAGTGGAGGTGATAAATAGATTGAAGGGGTTAGATCTGATAAAGTGCCTGAAGAACAATAGACAGAGATTCGTGACTTTATACAGGAGGCAGGGATCAAGACCATCCCAAAGAAAAGAAATGCAAAAAGGCAAACTGGTGTCTGAGGAAGCTTTACAAATAACTGTGAAAAGATGAGAAGCAAAAGGAAAGGAGAAAAGGTAAATATACCCATTTGAATGCAGAGTTCCAAAGAACAGCAAGGAGAGATAAGAAAGCCTTCCTCAGTGATCAATGCAAAGAAATAGAGGAAAACAATAGAATGGGAAAGACTAGAGATGTCTTCAAGAAAATCAGAGATACCAAGGGAACATTTCATGCCAAGATGGGCACAATAAAGGACAGAAATGGTATGGACCTAACAGAAGCAGAAGATATTAAGAAGAGGAGGCAAGAAAACACAGAAGAACTATACAAAAAAGATCCTCATGACCAAGATAACCACCATGTTGTGATCACTCACCTAGAGCCAGACATCCTGGAATGTGAAGTCAAGTGGGCCTTAAGAAGCATCACTACACAAAGTTAGTGGAAGTGATGTAATTCCAGGTAAGCAATTTCAAATCCTAAAAGATGATGCTGTGAAAGTGTCTCACTCAATATGCCAGTGAATTTGAAAAACTCAGCAGTGGCCACAGGACTGGAAAAAGTCAGTTTTCATTCCAACCTCAAAGAAAGACAATGCCAAAGAATGTTCAAACTATCCCACAATTACACTCATCTCACACACTAGCAAGGTAATGCTCAAAATTTTCTAAGCCAGGCTTCAACAGTACGTGAACCATGAACTTCCAGATGTTCAGGCTGGATTTAGAAATGGCTTCCCTGGTGGCTCAGATGGTAAAGAGTCTACCTGCAGTGTGAGAGACACAGGTTCAATCCCTGGTTCGGGAAGATCCCCTGGAGAAGGAAATGGTAACCCACTCCATATTCTTGCCTGGAAAATCCTATGGACAGAGGAGCCTGTCAGGCTGCAGTCCATAGTGTCGCAAAGAGTCAGACATGACTGAGCGACTTCACTTTCACTTTCAGAAGGAATTATGATTCCAACATTAGGAAACCCTATTGCAGAAAATGTATAAGCTTCCTAAGGTGCCATAGTGAAGTATCACAGACTGTGACTTAACAAAGAAAAATGCATTTCCTTACAGTTCTGGGGACTAGAGGTCCAAGATCAAGGTTTCAGCTGAATTAAATTCTTCTGATGCCTCTCTCCTTGGTGTATAGATGATCTTCTTTGTTACAGAGTCCAAGCTCATACTACTCAAGGTGTGAAAGGCCAATAACTCAAGATGCAGTTGTTGGGGAAAGGAATAGCTATTTTATTTGGAAAACCAGCAGACCCAGAAGATGGTGGACCAGTGTCCCAAAGAACCATCTTACCTGAGTTAATATTAAGCCTTCTTTTATACTAAAAGGGGAAGGAGTGTGGCTGGTTGTTGTAAACTTCTTGGTGCCAGAATCTTTTGTTCTTGAAGCTGTCCAAATAGGTCAGGTCACAATGTTCTCATAAATTTCCAACAGGAAAAATGTTATTCTCTGTTCTGTAACCTTTTGTCTCTATGTGAATGGAAAAGTGTTATACCTTTAAAGGTCAGAGACTCGAGAATGGGCTACCCTATATATTTCAGGCTCTAGGCAATGTTCTTTCAAAAAAGCACAGAATCAGTATGACTAAGCAAAAGTGACAGAGCCCAATGGTTAGAGTTAAAGGAATAGATCCAATATGGAGTTAGTATTGTTCTTATTTCTCTTTATGTGGTCTGTGATCTAATCTCTTCTTTTAAGCATGCCAGTCAGACTGAGGCCCTCTGATATGACCTCATTTACCTTAATTTCATCTTGAAAGACCCTATCTCCAAAGGCAGTCACATTCTGAGGTACTGCAGGTTAGGACCTTCAACATATGAACTTGAGAGGGACATGGTTCTACATGTAACAGGAAAAGTCATTCATTCAGATTGACTGGAACCTGAATATCTGTGGCTAGCTCACACAGTTTGCAGGCTTGTAAACTGTCCTGTCTGGTAAGAAAAATGTGACTTTTACCTTCTTTCAAAGGCAGAGGAACCAGAGATCAAATTGCCAACATTTGCTGGATCATTGAAAAAGCAAGAGAGTTCCAGAACAACATCTATTTCTGCTTTATTGACTATGTCAAAGCCTTTGACTGTGTGGATCACAATAAACTGTGGAAAATTCTGAAAGAGATGGGAATACTAGACCATCTGACCTGCCTCTTGAGAAACCTATATTCAGGTCAGGAAGCAACAGTTAGAACTGGACATGGAACAACAGACTGGTTCCAAATAGGAAAAGGAGTCCGTCAAGGCTGTATATTGTCACCCTGCTTATTTAACTTATATGCAGAGTACATCATGAGAAATGCTGGGCTGGAAGAAGCACAAGCTGGAATCAAGATTGCTGGGAGAAATATCAATAACCTCAGATATGCAGATGACACCACTCTTATGGCAGAAAGTGAAGAGAAACTAAAGAGCCTCTTGATGAAAGTGAAAGAGGAGAGTGAAAAAGTTGGCTTAAAGCTCAACATTCAGGAAACTAAGATCATGGCATCTGGTCCTATATTTCATGGGAAATAGATGGGGGAACAGTGGAAACAATGTCAGACTTTATTTTTGTGGGCTCCAAAATCACTGCAGATGGTGATTGCAGCCATAAAATTAAAAGACTCCTTGGAAGGAAAGTTATGACCAACCTAGATAGCATATTCAAAAGCAGAGGACATTACTTTGCCAACAAAGGTCCGTCTAGTCAAAGTTATGGTTTTTTCAGTGGTCATGTATGGATGTGAGAGTTGGACTGTGAAGAAAGCTGAGCACTGAAGAATTGATGCTTTTGAACTGTGGTGTTGGAGAAGACTCTTGAGAGTCCCTTGGACTGCAAAGAGATCCAGCCAGTCCATTCTAAAGGAGATCAGTCCCAGGTGTTCATTGGAAGGACTGATGTTGAAGCTGAAACTCCATTACTCTGGCCACCTCATGCGAAGAGTTGACTCACTGGAAAAGACCCTGATGCTGGGAGGGATCGGGGGCAGGAGGAGAAGGGGACGACCCAGGATGAGATGGCTGGATGGCATCACCAACTCAATGGACATGAGTTTGAGTGAACTCCGGGAGCTGGTGGTGGACAGGGAGGCCTGGTGTGCTGCAATTCATGAGGTCGCAAAGAGTCAGACACGACTGAGTGACTGAACTGAACTGAACTGAAAGATTCCTTTACATATCCTGTATTGAAAAACTTTCCCTGATTAAGGGAAAGCAAAATGACTATTTGCCTCAAAGTCTAATTCTGGATCCAAAGCACAAATGTTATAGCCAACATGGGATTTAAAGACTTGTCTAAATCTCCCTGTCTTTTGAGACTCAACGCAAACACTTGCTTCCTCTGTAATCTTACCCACATCTTACCTGGGTGGAGGGCCATTTTGTTGTCTCTGAACTCCTATGACTCTTCATTTATGCTTCTCATTGAGTCTATCTCATTTGGATTTCTGTGTCTTGCAGCTCTAAAATAAGCTCAAGAACACCTCCACCTGGCTTCTGTTATTCCCTTGAAGCCAGAATTTTTGCTTTCCATTACCTGACTCATGGTGCACATCAATATGTGGTAAAATAATGAGTGTGGCTTATTGCTAAATTCTTTATGGAACATGGAAACTTGACTTAGATTCTCTTTCTAGCTTCATTACTATCTTTCTTCTTGTATTAAGTCCGGATAATGTTGATCCTTCCCGAAATATTTGCTCCCAGAGGAGACACTACAGTACTCATACTAGGTACTAAGTGTGGAGCCACAGACTCTAAAGCAAGATTGCCCAATGATGAAATAAATTATAAGAGAGATCTTCAAAGTTTCCTATCCTTTGAGGAGACTGTGGATAGTTCAAACAGGAGGAAAGCAGACAGAAAGCACAGTGTGGCAGAATTTTCACCAAATCAGAATAGTTTTCTACAGATAATCACAGTGAATTCTGTTCTTTGATGAAACAAAAACAAACCTAAAGGAAATGCAGGACATTGTACCCTTGCTGTTTCTTCTGAGTCACAGTGATTTTCAGTCTGTGGGTGGAGGACTCCTGTTGGGGATGGAGTATGGGAAAGAAAATTCTTGAAAAGGCCTCCATGATTACAAAGCTTTCTGAGGAATGTTGATGACACTTCAGACAGAACAAAAGAGAGATGCTTCACATGTATGTGTGTTACCATTTTCAATGGGCAAATAAATATATGGTTATAATTAATTTAATTAAAATTCCTCTAAAAAGCCTTACTGAATTATTAGTAGATTTCTATAATTATATATATTCTTCTCAGCTGCTTGATAGAGACAGTGAGTATTCTGGAGAGTTCTAGAAAGTGTTGTAAGCTAAAAAAAAGGATCCTCTTAAATGAAGAGTTTGAGAGTCAACTACTCTGGATATAAATGCTTGCTCTTCATGCAAAAATCAAAATTTCTGCTATAAGAAGTGATGTTAGCAGTTAGTGAGATCTTTAAAGTATTGTTTTCATTGTTTTGGTTCAGTTTTGATGACACTTTGTTTTCAGTGTAATTCCCTAGGATGGCTCTAGGGTAAGGCTGGGAGCCAGCAGTTTGTTTATCTTTCAGCCAGAGGGGAGAAACTCCAGGATTCCTCTACAGGACACATGAGGACTAGTACAGAGTGCAGACAAAACAGGATATTACTTTCTGATTTAGTTACATGCGAGAATTTCCCAAAGGGCTCTCGTGTTGCTTCTCCTAAATAATCTGCATGGCAAAGTGGCCCCAGACCTGCCCTGTGACCCCTTTGCATATTAGTGTGAATGAGTGTTTCCAAAAAGAAGTGATTCACAAAGAAGGATTTACCAAAAAATAGAGAAAATGTTAGAAGGAGCAATGATGAAAGTACATGTTTATGAAAGGTATTTTAAGCATGAGTTTTGAGTGGAGATATATATGCTATAGACATTTACAAAGACTCAAACATCTGTTCTGATGAGGGAGGAGTATGATCAAGTCAAGAAAGAGAGAGAAATAAATATCACTGGCTTTCAAATGCATTGTCAGTATGTTTGGCACCAGTTTTACCTTCCTTACCATGTTGAACTGGACTAATATATATGCAACTTTGTATTTCCTGAACAAATTCTATAGGAGAGTTAGGTGAGGAGTGGTGGGGGCCAGTCTAGGCTAATCCACACCAGTGTCCTTTCCCAAGGGTCCAGGCAGAGCAGTGGCTCCATCCCTTTGCCCCTTCTCCTTTACAGGTTCCTTGATCCATTACCTCCATCTAAGCCTAAAAAACCAGAGACATCATTTTGCCATAAAGGTCCATATGTCAAAGTTACCATTTTTCCAGTAGTCATGTATGGATGTAAGAGTTGGACCATAAAGAAGGCTGAGTGCTATAGAATTGATGCTTTTGAAATGTGGTGCTAGAAGAGACTCTTGAGAGTTTCTTGGACTGCAAAAAGATAAAACGAATCAATCCTAAAGGAAATCAAGCCTGAATATTCATTGGAAGGACTGATGTTGAAACTGAAGATCCAATACTTTGGCCACCTCATGTGAGGAGCCGACTCATTGGAAAAGACCCTGATGTCTGGGAAAGATTGAGGGCAGGAGGAGAATGGGATGACAGAGGATGAGATGGTCAGATGGCATCACTGACTCAATGGACATGAATTTCAGCAAACTCTGGGGGATAGTGAAGGACAGGGAAGCGTGATAAGCTACAGTCCGTGGGGTTGGAAAAAGCTGGGCATGACTGAGTGACTGAACAATAATAACAAAGCCTGCCCTCAGGAAGGGCCATGGAGAAGCCAGTTAAAATCTGGATGCCTTCCCTTTGGTCATAAGATAGAATTCAGGTCTCTTCTGTCCCAAACTAAGTTTATGGCCCCTTCCTTTGTCCCAACCACTCATGCAACTCAGGCTGCAACCGCATTACAGTTTTCATCTGTTCTTCACTGAACCCACTTGGCTTGTTCACAAGCCTTTAAATATGGAGTTTTGTCTGAAATGTCTTTCTTTAGCCGGCAATTTTACTATTCTTGAAGGGAAACTTTCCTGAGAAGCCATCCCTGATTCCTCAATCACACAAAGTGCTTGACATATAGTAAACAACAAATGACAGCTTTTGTTATTATTAGGTAATTAGTCTTTCCCACCTCTGGATTCCCATAGCCCTTTGTCTATATCTGTTAGAGGTCCTGGGTTCCAGTGCTGTTGTTTGCATATAGTCCATTTTGTACATCTAGTGTCCAGCATAGTACCTGACACAAGATTTGCTAAATGAATCAGGTTCCAACTCAGGTCCATGGAACAGCCATTGATTAACATATTAAGAAGATGAGATATAGCAACAGGGAAAAGTGGAGGCTAGGGAGAGAGCTCCAGCCTAGAAGAGTTGCATCTATTCCACCCTGGGCAATTGCTGTTATGCAGAAATATTTAGATTAAGAAAAAGAAAAGAAATTATAAACCTGAATTTTCATATGTACTCTCTGAATTTTAAAATCTTGGCAACTAATATGTATTTTCAAAACCACTGTGTGAGCCAAATGCAACATGTTTGAGCACTGCCAGTTTCCATGGTTTAGAAACTAGAGGAGGCAAATGAATGATGACTGGTTTCTAGATGACACTCCATTTCTCCCAGAGCAGGATGACCCCTGCAGGTCTTTGTGCCACCAGTAGGAAGAGGAGTGCTTCCCTTTCCACTCCCCAGAGCATACCATGATCTTCCATTTCCAGTGTCTTTCTGGGTTTTCAAACTACCGACAGGCTGCCTGCCACAGAAATTCCTGCCTTTGTTAAGGACTGACTGTTAATGCTGTTCAAAATCAGCCTGGAATCCTTGAATGGGCATCTCTGTCTGAGTGTGGGCAGCACCACCTTAGAGTAGGAAGTGAAGACAGGGGGAACCTGATTAGAAAGAAGAGGTTGACCCCACCTTCAGATGGGGAAAGAGGATGTGGTTGATGATTGGGGTACTCAGATTTCAGTTCTGAAAGTTCTTGGAATTGTCTGAATGGATGTAGGTCCTTTATTTGTGTGTTCCTTAGTAATTCTTCAAACAACTCTGCCAGTCAGGTATTTTTATCTTTATTCCATTGATATGGATACAGAGCTCAGAGAGAACAGTCACTTAATATCACACAGGTAGAAAATGCAGGTCTGGGAGCTGAATCTTGTCTTTATGCCTCCAAAATCTTTGATTTTGTTCCCTTTTTCACGATGTCCCTAGCAGCACTGGTGTAATTTAACTTGGGAGGAGAGATGAAGAACAGTGTCTTTCTCACTTTTCCTCCTACCTATACGGGTTAAGTGACCATACAGGGAGGGAGCATTTCCTCTGATCCTGGTTACCTGATTCCACAGTTCCAGCAGCTCTAACAGGCAAGGAAGAGAGGGACAGGTTTATGATAATTAATAGGCTCAGGTTTTATGAAAACTGCAGACAATGCTGTAGAAAGGGTGCCAAGAAGAGAATGTTCAAGAAAGCACTTTGCTTATGAGACAGCTTGTCAACTCCAGGAATGCCTTAGCACAGGAGGCCAGGCAAGGAGAGGCTGAGAAACATTTTTCTCTGCAGGATTTTAAACAGAATAGTTTCTCTTTGGCAAGAGTCAGATGTGGATGTTTCTAGAGTTGGAAGATTCAATTATTTCAAAATCCTTAGAAATCACCTAATTTAGCAATAATTAAAAAAAAAAAAATCACATTTGAAAACTGAGGACCAGGGTAGTAAATTTGCCAGCAGGTTGATTGCAGAGCTGAGCCCTGCAGCCTCTTGTTAAAAACTTGCTTTCTGCCATAACACCCTCTCCCTGTGAATCTTCCAAACAGATACAAATGACCAGTGATTGCAACAGACTGCTTCTTGCTGCAGCCAAGCAAACATGAGACGTGTAATGACCAGAAATGGTCAGCTCCACTGAGGAGCATACCTAATAAGAAGACTCACCCAAAATAAACAAAACACAATAGGATTTGGGAATCCTAAATGTCACGGCAAAGCAAATTCCAACCACTTGTAACTTTATGAGATGTCATAATTAAAAGTAAATACGTAATCCTGGGCATCCACCCTTAGGAAAAGATTTCATGGTCTCTTGTGCTGTGACAGGCCATTAGTTAGGGTAATTAGGCCATGCATGCATCTTTCCTTGCCTTGCCTTCTCATGGCAGGCAGGGTTGCGGTTGGAAGTGGTTCTGGGGACTCCAAGCCCTGAGACGCGTTCATGCCAGGAGGGGAGGGTGGACATCCCCCTGGCAGTAATGAGAGAGGGTCCTTGGACCATCTCCAAGTGCTTCAGGCTGCAGTCAGCAAGGCTCACTAGTTAACCCTGACAGGCGATGAGTCATCCTTCCAACTTGAATGAGGCTCATTATTCACAACGAGGTGCCAGAGTGCCAGTTGGCAAGGCTGGAAATAAATATATCCGAGTGTTGTCAGCAATGTCATCTCAACTCCTACTCTGAAAAATTTCAGATGCACCCCACCTCCTTGTTGCTGGTGAGCTCTGTTTAGCGTAAAGTAGAAGACTTGGCTTGGCTCTTTGAGAAAAGAAGTGGAGGTGGTGGTACCCATTCTGTGGGCTGGGAGGTCTGGAGACATTGTGTAAAGGAAAGCATTGACCAAGCAGAGCACCTGTCTAGCCCTGGAGTACAGAGAAGAACCACAGCTTACTCTGGAACAATAACCACAGGTCTCTGAGGCTTAAATGGGCTTGGGTTTGAATTGGGGTCACTGTATTTGGACAACTTGCTTTAACTTCATTTTCCTCATCTGCAAAATGAACAGAGTAATAATAGCTTACTATCCACCTTGAAGGACAGCTGAGACTATCAGAGACCATGAGGTGCCCAGCGCAGTGTCTGTATATCATAGGACATCAAATACCGATGATTACTCATCTAAATACTACTCAGATATAACCAGATCCCCTTTCATAATCTAGATAACATGTTCCCTGATCTTTCCTTCTGCCTCATCTTGACTATTTCCTCAGGTTAGGTCTAGGTACCTATGCATGTACGAAAAAGAAGACCTAAATGTAGATAATACCTGCTGAGTACCTGTGTGTGCATGTTCAGTCGCCTCAGTCATGTCTGACTCTTTGTGATCCCAAGGACTGTAGCCTGCCAAGCTCCTCTGTCCCTGGGATTCTCCAGGCGAGGATATTGTACTGGCTGCCACTTCCTCCTCCAGGGGATCTTCCCAACCCAGGCATTGAACCTGCGTCTCTTGCACTGCAGGCGGATTCTTTACCACTGAGCCACCTGGGAAGCCTGCTGCTACTGCTGCTAAGTCACTTCAGTCGTGTCCGACTCTGTGTGACCCCATAGATGGCAGCCCACCAGGCTTCCCCATCCCTGAGATTCTTCAGGCAAGAACTGGAGTGGGTTGCCATTTCCTTCTCCTAATGCATGAAAGTAAAAAGTGAAAGTGAAGTCGCTCAGTTGTGTCCCACTCTTAGCAACCCCATGGACTACAGCCTACCAGGCTCCTCCATCCATGGATTTTCCAAGCAAGAGTACTGGACTGGGGTGCCATTCTCTGCTCTGACCTGGGAAGCCTAGTACATGCCATATTCCATTCTAACACTTTAAATATGCAAGTTTGTTTGATCTTGACAACCACCCTATGGGGTTTTACAGATGACACAATGAGGCACAGAGGAGGTAATGATCTCCTTGCTCATGTCACATGTCTAGCGAGTGGCTATGCTGAGTCATACTCAGGAGCTCTTCCCAGGAACCTATGTCCAACTACGCTTTACTTTGCCGACTAAGGTCCGTCTAGTCAAGGCCATGGTTCTTCCTGTGGTCATGTATGGATGTGAGAGTTGGACTGTGAAGAAGGCTGAGCGCCAAAGAATTGATGCGTTTGAACGGTGGTGTTGGAGAAGACTCCTGAGAGTCCCTTGGACTGCAAGGAGATCCAACCAGTCCATTCTGAAGGAGATCAGCCCTGGGATTTCTTTGGAAGGAATGATGCTAAAGCTAAAACTCCAATACTTTGGGTACCTCATGTAAAGAGTTGACTCATTGGAAAAGACTCTGATGCTGGGAGGGACTGGGGGCAGGAGGAGAAGGAGACGACAGAGGATGAGATGGCTGGATGGTATCACCGACTCAATGGATGTGAGTCTGAGTGAACTCCGGGAGTTGGTGATGGACAGGGAGGCCTGGCATGCTGTGATTCATGGGGTTGCAAAGAGTCGGATACGACTGAGCAACTGAACTGAACTGAACTGATGCTTCTTCTTCTTACAAGACACATGCCTTTCCCTTTCTGTCCCTCAGTTCACCTCAGGGGATTTCATGGACAGGCATCTTGCAATCATAAATGTCACCTTTTGAACAGACTTTATGGAATAGTTGATTGATTTCTGTGCTTTTAAATATGCTTAGTAGCCCCATTTTATGGATGAGACAAATGAGGCCCAGGCAGAAAGGTTCCTGGACCATGGTTTAGCTTAAGTTGCTCAAGGTCAGTGATGTTTCTGTGATGCTGAGCACTTGAAACTGCCTTTCCTGAGCAGTTTCATCCATTTTTTCCAGCTTATGTGTGTTGGGCTTGAATCAGCTTCCTGAACATGTGCGTCACCAAATTATTTCTTATTTTTACTTGGAGGTGTTTTGAAAATGACTCTGCTTCTAGGAAGTTATAACTGAAAAAAAAAAAAGTTTCCCACATTTAATCATAGAATTCCCTTCCTTTAATTGGAATTAAATTAGATATAAAATTGATTTTTTTAAACTTAAAACACAAGTAGAGCAATCATAATAAAATAGAACTTCTGTTGTTTCGGTTAAAGATTCCTGTTTGCTGCTCTCCTGAATTGGGGTTGTAACAATCACTGAGACCCTATGGACTGTAGCCTGCCAGGCTCCTCTGTCCATGGGAATCTCCAGGCAAAAATACTGGAGTGGGTTGTCATGACTTTCTACAAGGGATATTCCCAACACAGGGATCCAACCCAAGTCTCCTGCATTGCAGGTAGATTCTTTACCATCTGAGCCACCAGGGAAGCCTCAAAGAATCTGTTTCTAAACACAAATTCATGTGCCTGACCCACAGTGAGGCTACCAAAACATTGGAGTTTGTTGTAGAGAAAGGCTTATTGCAGAGTCATGCAAGGAAAATGGGTGGCTCATGATCAGAAAACCCCCTGAGCTCCTTGAAGGGCTTCAGCAAAGCATTTTTTTTCATTTGTATTTTTTAATTAATTAATTAATTTTAATTGGAAGATAATTATTTTACAATATTGTGATGATTTTTTTTTTTTTTTGCCATACATCAACATGATTCGGCCACAGGGAGTTATACACATGTCCCCCTCATCCTGAACACCCCTCCCACCTTCCTTCCCAATCCAACCCTCTGGCTTGTTTCAGAGCACTGGGTTTGGGTGCTCTGATTCATACATTGAACTTGCACTGGTCATCTATTTTACACATGGTAATACACACGTTTCAATGTTATTCTGTCAAATCATCCGACTCTCACCTTTCAACACTGAGTCCAAAAGCCTGTTCTTTACATCTGTGTCTCCTTTGCTGCCCTGCATGTAGTATCATTGGTGTTATCTTTCTTAATTCCATCAGTTCAGTTCAGTTGCTCAGTCATGTCCGACTCTTTGTTACCCCATGAATCACAGCACTCCAGGCCTCCCTGTCCATCACCAACTCCCGGAGTCCACCCAAACCCATGTCCATTGAGTTGGTGATACCATCCAACTATCTCATCCTCTGTCATCCCCTCCTCCTGCCCTCAATCTTTCCCAGCATCAGGGTCTTTTCCAATGAGTCAGCTCTCTGCAACAGGTGGCCAGAGTAATGGAGTTTCAGCTTCAACATCAGTCCTTCCAATGAACACCTGGGACTGATCTCCTTTAGAATGGACTGGCTGGATCTCTTTGCAGTCCAAGGGACTC
>SJYQ01000203.1:204816-218643 GCA_006410935.1 Redunca redunca | reverse complement strand
ACTTTCACAGCATCATCTTTCAGGATTTGAAACAGCTCAAATGGAATTCCATCACCTCCACTAGCTTTGTTTATGGTGATGCTTTCTAAGCCCACTTGATCTCACATTCCAGGATGTCTGGCCCTAGATTAGTGATCACACCATCATGATTATCTGGGTCTTGAAGATATTTTTTGTACAGTTCTGTGTATTCTTGCCACCTCTTCTTAATATCTTNACAGTTCTTCTTCCGTTAGGTCCATACCATTTCTGTCCTTTATTGAGCCCATCTTTGCATGAAATGTTCCCTTGGTATCTCTAATTTTCTTGAAGAGATCTCTAGTTTTTCCCATTCTGCTGTTTTCCTCTATTTCTTTGCATTGATCACTGAAGAAGGCTTTCTTATCTTTTCTTGCTATTCTTTGGAACTCTGCATTCAGACTACCTCTTAACTACCCCTAAAGAGACCTATGGCAATTCAACTGCTGTACAGGTGGGAAGTTAAAACTATTAGATACTGTCTTTTCCTAATATCAGTTATTAAGAAATCAGAACATCATCATCATAGGGCCATTAGCAAAATCAAAGAGTCAGATAATGTAAGAAGATCTGAATTTTTCTCATGATAGGATTATTAAAATAGTATATGTATTCAGAACATTCATGCTTAAGACCTTGTAGAACCACTTCTATGACTCACTGATGCACCAAGCAAGGCCTGTTACAAGTGAAAAAGACATTAAATAAGGATGCTAGAGTCAACACTAAACGTTTAAAGACTTAAGAATGGTGATTCTTATTACATTTCTATTGAAGACTTCATCTTAGCTGACACAAAAGATGAATGCCTCTTGGAAGACCACAGTGAAATATCTTAAGTTTAATCCTGTCATCAGTCCAATGCAGCTGTTCTTCTAGATATGCTCTTATAATAGGAACAAATATATTTAGTTGGCATGCAGTTATTGACCTGAAAATAGAGAAAAAATACTTTTTCTCTATTCAGTTCAGTTTAGTCGCTCAGTCGTGCCCGACTCTTTGCGACCCCAGGAATCACAGCATGCCAGGCCTACCTGTCCATCACCAACTCCGGGAGTTCACTCAGATTCACATCCATTGAGTCAGTGATGCCATCCAGCCATCTCATCCTCTGTTATTCGCTTCTCCTCCTGCCCCCAATCCCTCCTAGCATCAAAGTCTTTTCCAATGAGTCCACTCTAACAAAACAGCACAATACAATTGCTTTAAGCACAAACCTAGCAATGAAGTGCTATCATTCAGTTCCAGATTATCCATCCTCTTTCTTGGCCAAAAGATCTGAAATATGTCAGGATCTTCTAAAGGTATAAGCCAAGATACTATAACCTTATGCACTTTATCACTAAGGAAAAAGTAAAATAAAGTGGCCTCTTGATTGATTTTGGAGGGAATATATATTTAGGAGAATTATCCAACACTTTTCCTGAGTCACTCCCCAAAGTAGCCAGCTCATTGTGAATCCCCATGCCAACAAAAGCTCTTCAGCTTATTCAGGCTATATCCCTTTCATTTTGCACTTAGTTTTAAAGATTCACTGTGTCTCAAAATCTCTGTGCTAACAGATGCTCAATGCAGAGAATATTCTTAATAATGAAGTTGATAAAATGTGTAATACATCTTTTCATTTTAATGAATGTTCCTTGTATTCACTCCCACTTCCTCAATAGTTTATCTATTTTGATGGTTAATTTTATAGTTAACCACACAATTTTTCTATAATCTTCAAAATATAAGAATGGAAAAATGTAAAATATAATACACAAGACCTAGAAATTCTGGACCTAGACTGAATACAAAAACTAATGAAATTTTTGTTTATTCTCTTGAGGAGCGTGAGAGTGGTTTTTGAGTTGTGAAAGGGATATTTCCATTATATAAAGCATAAAGATTTTTGTGTGTGAAGGGAAAGTCCAAAGTATGAAAAATAATTAATATAGATGTTAGATAACTAAAATATATGCATTCATCTTTTTTATTTTTAATGTGACATCCCAAGATAGGTAAAAGTTCAACCATAGCACTCCTTAACTATTTTTTATATGTCTTGGAATGTCTAACTTTTGCAAATATAAAAACTTTAGCCAACTAGGTGTTTTCCCTCAGGAATTTAAATGCTACAAAGATGTGGATCAGGGGTCTCTAACAATCTGCCTGACAATCTGAGGTGGAGCTGATATCACAATATTAGTAAAAAGTGCTCAACAAATCTAATGTGTTTGAATCATCCCGAAATCATCCTCTACCACAGTCCATGGAAAAATTTTTCTTTCACAAAATTGGTCCCTGGTGCCAAAACGGTTGGGAACCTGTGTGATAGATTGAAGAGATCCTTGCATTGGTAGCAAGTGTCAAGTGTTACAGAATCTTGCAATACTATACACCTGCAATGGCAGAAATCCAAGTGACAATATCTTCAGCAGATGATCACTGCTGTGGATAAAACACTTGGTCCTACTATTCCTGGAAAGCATAGTTCCCTGAAATAACAATACTTGACAAAAATTGTGAAAGAAAACTTACAGGCCAATTTTAACCTGGAATGTTGGGACAAATAAGCTTCTCATGTGGCGCTAGTGGTGAAGAACTTGCCTGCCAATTCAGGAGACATGAGAGATATGGGTTCAATCCCTGGGTCAGAAAGTACACCTGGGGAAGGTTATGGCAACCCATTCCAGTATTCTTGCCTGGAAAATCCCATGGACAGAGGAGCCTGAGAGGCTATGGTTCATAGTGTTACACAGAGTCAGACATGACTGAAATGACTTAGCATGGCATGGCACATACGAATAGAAATACATTTCCATTAACCTAAGCAGAAAGAAATCCAAAGGAAGTATATTATTATGCTTGCCTCATTAAAAAAGAAGTATAATATTTTTAAAACACTAAGTATGTACAGCTTTTTTGCTTGTGTTGATCATACATCAAAAATAATTTTTTAAAAACGTTTTCTGAAGAAGAGCGTGTATAGAACTGTTGTCAGTTATCTACTGACAACATTATCCCCTGCATAAGGTTAGGGTTGGTCATTTGTTAGAGTTCTATGATGAACTCCAATGAATGTAGAGTTTTCATTATAGAATGATTTTAGTTACAGTTCACTTATGAACGTATGGGCTTCCCTGGTGGCTCAGACGGTAAAGCGTCTGCCTGGAATGCAGGAGACCTGGGTTTGATTCCTGGGTCGGGAAGATCCCCTGGAGAAGGAAATGGCAATCCACTCCAGCACTCTTGCCTGAAAAATCCCATGGATGGAGGAGCCTGATAGGCTGCAGTCCATGGGGTCGCAAAGAGTCAGACACGACTGAGCAACTTCATTTTATGAAAGTAGTAGTGAAAGGATCAGTGAAGATGGCAGAGGATTAGGAGGATAAGGAGTTCATCTCTCCCCACAAACACATTACAAATACATCTACAAATGGATCAGTTCTCACAGAGCACCTGCTGAACAGTAGCAGGAGACCTCAGACACCAAAAAGGAGAAGAAAGATCCCCACGTATCTGGGTTCAGTTCAGTTCAGTTCAGTTGCTCAGTCATGCCTTACTCTTTGCGACCTCATGGACTCCAGCATGCCAAGCCTCCCTTCCATCACCAACTACCGGAGTTTACTTAAACTCAATTCCAGTGAGTCGGTGATGCCATCCAACCATGTTATCCTCTGTCATCCTCTTTTCCTCCTGCCTTCAATTTTTCCCAACTTCAGGGTCTTTTCAAATGAGCCAGTTCTTCACATCAGGTGGCCAAAGTGTTGGAGTTTCAGCTTCAGCATCAGTCCTTCCAATGAATATTCAGGACTGATTTCCTTTAGGATACACTGGTTGGATCTCCTTGCAGTCCAAGGGACTCTTAAGAGTCTTCTCCAACACCACAGTTCAAAAGCATCAGTTCTTCAGTGCTCAGCTTTCTTTATAGTCCAACTTTCACATCACACATGAGTACTTGGAAAAAACAGAGCTTTGACTAGATGGATCTTTTTTTGACAAAGTAATGTCTCTGGCTTTTTAATATGCTGTCTAGGTTGTATCTGGGTAAGGGAAAAGAAAGAATAAAGGATAGGGAAGAAGAGAGGAAGCAGGGTGTGACCTGTAACTTTGGAGGTGGAGAGCTGAATGAGGGGAGATATTCTTTCATCTGAAGAAACCCCCTCCATGCAGGGAGTTCAGCTGGGACAGACAGGGAGCTTCTAGGCCTTGGAGGTAGTGCAGCAACTGGTCTGTGGTAGGCAGGACAGAATGAGACTTATAAAGACGGTCCATGTCACAGCCCTGTGCAACCCAGCCTGAATCAGGGGTCCACTGTTGCATATAGGGGCTGGGTGCTGGAGTATGAGGTTTGAAGAACAGACCCAGGGATGGGACTGCTGTTTTCTGTGAGGAAATATCCTGAGGGAATGGGAGTTAGGAGATCCACAACTAGGAATGTTGACAGAGGAGGCTTTGATCACCAAAGAAACAAACCATCATTTTTCAGTGATGTGCAATGGCCAGGGACACTATTTTAGCCCCTCTTCTCACATGTAGGCCCCAGCCTCTATGGTCATCAAGAATGGCTCCCACTGGAGTGGCTTATTCTGTACCCTCCCCCCCCAAATGCCATTGTCTTCTCCATCCCCTGTCTGCCTGGGCAACTGGCTTACGACAATCTCTATCTGAGCACCCACCTGCCTAGATGTCTTGTTAGCCCAATTGCTGTCTCAGCTCCTTCCTAATGAATGTCAGTCATTCCATCCCTCCCACATGGCAGCCCTGTGACCGATTGCTGCCTCCACCTCTTGCCTGATGAACTTGTGCTCTATCAGTCTCATGAGCAGGTGGCAGTGGGTGGCCCACAGAGATGGGTATATAACCACAGCTGAACCCTAGGCACCCTGTAGTAATGAAGAGAAGCTAAAGTCTCTCCTCATGGCTATATGAGTCATGGAGTTACACCTCTACTGACTCCTTCTTAAATTCTGTGCTGTGTGCTTATTTGCTCAGTCATGTTTGACTCTTTGTGACATCATGGGCTGTAACCTGCCAGGCAACTCTGTCTATAGGGATTCTCCAGGGAAGAATACTGGAGCGGGTTGCAATGCCCTCCTCAAGGGTATCTTCACAACCCAGGGATCAAACCCAGGTCTCCCACATTACAGACAGATTATTTACCATATGAGCCACCAGGGAAGCTCTCCTAAATTCAACACCTGTAGAATATCTGGCTCCTGCAGCTGAGAAGTGTCTGGATTTAGCATTTTTGGGCTCTATGGAGGTGGCAGGATATACTGAAAGTGATTAAAATAAAAATAAATAAATAAAACCAAGGATACTCCCCAAGATGGCAGAGGAATAGGATGGGGAGACCACTTTCTCCCCCACAAATTCATCAAAAGAACATTTGAATGCTGGGAAACTTCAACAAAACAGCTTCTGAATGCTGGCGGAGGACACCAAGCACCCAGAAATGCAGCCACAACTCTTCAAAAGGAGGTAGAACAAAATATAAAAGACAAAAACAGAGACAAAAGATTTAGGGATGGAGACCCATCCTAGGGAGGGAGTCGTGAAGGAGAAGTTTCCACAAAGTAGGAAACCCTCACAGAGACGTGTCTGTGGGGAGTTTGGGAATCTCAGAGGGCAACAAAACTGGGAGGAAAAAAAAAAAAAAAGCACACGAGAAACAAAATGCCACATAATACATACCTAACCACAACTGTCAGCAGAGAAGTGGCCCCGACGCTTACGTCCATCACCAGTGAGTGGGGGCTGGGTAGGGAGTTAAGGACCACATCATCAGTCTTTAGGGTAAGGACCACGCCTGAATGCCCTGAGGACAACCTGAGGCAGCTAATGTGCTTTAACAATCCAAACGGTGATATTGCCAAAGAGACAAAAACAAACAAACAAAAAACCGCCCTTTCCCGCGAAAGGCTCTAACACCTCTTAGTGACCCTGGAACAGTCACAGAACAAAGGATTGAGCATATACTGAAGGAGAGCAAGTCTGCTGCATATCAGCCTCTCCCTTCCCTTGAGACAGAGAGTTAGGCATTTGACAGTCAGAGCAGGAAGGCAAGCGGCTGCTGTAATCTTGGCCCCAGAGACCACAAGTCCCACCAAGCTGTGAGCAGGCTCCCAGTTGCTAACCACATCTTCCTGGNAAAAAAAAAAAAAAGCACACAAGAAACAAAATGCCACATAATACATAACTAACCACAACTGTCAGCAGAGAAGTGGCCCCGACGCTTACGTCCACCACCAGTGAGTGGGGGCTGGGTAGGGAGTTAAGGACCACATCATCAGTCTTTAGGGTAAGGACCGCGCCTGAATGCCCTGAGGACAACCTGAGGCAGCTAATGTGCTTTAACAATCCAAACGGTGATATTGCCAAAGAGACAAAACAAACAAACAAACAAAAAAAAAAAAACGCCCTTTCCCGCGAAAGGCTCTAACACCTCTTAGTGACCCTGGAACAGTCACAGAACAAAGGATTGAGCAAATACTGAAGGAGAGAAAGTCTGCTGCATATCAGCCTCTCCCTTCCCTTGAGACAGAGAGGTAGGCATTTGACAGTCAGAGCAGGAAGGCAAGCGGCTGCTGTAATCTTGGCCCCAGAGACCACAAGTCCCACCAAGCTGTGAGCAGGCTCCCAGTTGCTAACCACATCTTCCTGGGATCCTGAATGGTTGACATCTCCCAGGAATGTCACAGCCTGAGATCAGCTCCCCAGAGGAGCCACAGGGCACACCAGAAACTGTGCTCTCTTGACGCACTTGGGAAAATGGGAGGCTGGGGTAGGAGGACACACAGCCCAACTGGGATAGTCCACTCACCATAGCACCCAGTCACCTGAGCTTCTCAGCTCTGGGAAGGGGACAAAATGCACAGCCAATCTGGGTCTGTGTCCCTGCAGAGCATCTGAGAACCTGAGTGACTTAGACCTGGGAAGTGCACAAAATGCAAGGCCAACATGGCAAAGTGCTCCTGTAGAGCACCTGGGAGCCTGAGCAGTTCAGACCCAGGAAGTATATGCCACCTTGGGCTGTGGCAAACCCAGTGTGGTCCATCCATAGTGAGCACTCCCCACACATGACAGCAGTATTTGTTTGCAGTGTCCTTCCCTCCCTACAACACAAATGCACAAATGAGCTTCAATAAGTGCCACCTTCACTCCCTGTGTCAGGGTGGAAATTAGACATTGAAGAGACTTGCAAACAGAGGAAGCCAAAATAAACAAAAAAGGGGGAACTGCTCTGGAAGTGAAAGTTGCAAAAAATTAAAACCCTGCATTTAATACTGGGGACTGCATTTGAGGGTCACCTATAGACCTTGAGAACAAGTACAAACCAAAACAAAGGGCTATCTGACACTGAACTGACCCTACACTGCCCACAACAGCACCAGAGAAATTTGTAGATATATTTTTACTATTATCACTTTTTAATATATTTTTTAAATTTAGTTCTTTAATATTTCTTTAACTTTCACTTTTATAGCCTACTCTCACCTTTCAAAAAAAATCCTGATTTTTAAAGCAAATAACATGTATATATATACATACATACATACATACATATATAGTTTGATTATGCTTTGTGATTATGTTTTGTATTTTTATGTTGTACTTTTGAGAGTCTAACCTCTAGTCTAGGTTTTTAATCATTTCTTTTTGATATTTGCTGTTTCTTTTGTACCTCTAAGAATCTAATCTTCAGTACCCATTTTCACTTAGGGATGTGGTTACTAGTTTGATTGCTGTCATCTCTTTTGATGCTCCCGTTTCTCCTCCACATCATCTCTATCTCCTTCCTTTCTCTTCTTTTCTCTACATAACTCTGTGAATCTCTCTGGGTTTTCCAGCCTGTGGAGAGCATTTAGGGGTTTGACTGCTGGATAGATTGCTCTCTCCCATTTTATTCTCCCTTTTCTCCTCCTGGTCATCTCTCTTCATTCTCTCTTGTCTCTTCTCCATATAACTCCATGAATCTTTCTGCATGTTCCTGGCTGTGGAGAATTGTTTCATCAACAACCTAAGAATGGTCTGGGCCTAACAGAAGCAGAAGATATTAAGAAGAGGTGGCAAGAACATACAGAAGAACTGTAAAAAAAAGATCTTCAAGACACAGATAATCATGATGGTGTGATCACTCATCTAGAGCCAGACATCCTGGAATGTGAAGTCAAGTGGGACTTGGAAAGCATCGGTATGAACAAAGCTAGTGGAGGTGATGGAATTCCAGTTGAGCTATTTCAAATCCTGAAAGATGATGCTGTGAAAGTGCTGCACTCAATATGCCAGCAAATTTGGAAAACTCAGCAGTGGCCACAGGACTGGAAAAGGTCAGTCTTCATTCCAATCCCAAAGAAAGGCAATCCCAAAGAATGCTCAAACTACTGCACAATTGCACTCATCTCACATGCTAGTAAAGTAATGCTCAAAATCCTCCAAGCCAGGCTTCAGCAATATGTGAACTGTGAACTTCCTAATGTTCAAGCTAGTTTTAGAAAAGGCAGAGGAACCAGAGATCAAATTGCCAACATCTGCTAGATCATGGAATAAACAAGAGAGTTCCAGAAAAACATCTATTTCTGCTTTATTGATTATGCTGAAGCATTTGACAGTATGGATCACAATAAACTGTGCAAAATTCTGAAAGAGATGGGAATACCAGACCACATCACCTGCCTTGGATATGGGGTATCTCCTCCCAGCCCCCGACCCTGGCCTCAGAAGTGAGGACGGCTCCTTCAGACTGTTGCTCCTGACCTCGTACGCGGGGTGGCTCCTCCCGGCCACCACCTGTGATCTCGGATGTGGGGTGGCTCCTCTCGGCCGCGCTAAGTGCACCAGCCATTGCAGCCGCTTGTGCTGAGTGGTGGCCGGGAGGAGCCACCATACCCGAGGCCAGGGGCGGTGGCCGGGAAGATCAACCCACGCCCAAGGAGTGGTGGCTGCGCTGGCGCAGGAGGGCCTAGAGGAGCTATACCACGTTGAAAGTCAGGAGGGGCGGCAGTGAGGAGATACCTATCGTCCAAGGTAAGGAGCGGTGGCTGTGAGTTGCTGGAGCAAGCCGTGAGGAGATACCCCATGCTCAAAGTAAGACAAACCCAAGTAAGATGCTAAGTGTTGCAAGAAGGCATCAGAGGGAAGACACACTGAAACCATACTCACAGAAAACTAGGTAATCTAATCACACTAGGACCACAGCCTTGTCTAACACAATGAAACCAAGCCATGCCTGTCGGGCAACCCAACACAGGTGGGTCATGGTGGCGAGGCCTGACAGAATGTGGTCCACTGGAGAAGGGAATGGCAAGCCACTTCAGTATTCTTGCCTTGAGAACCCCCTGAACAGTATGAAAAGGCAAAATGATAGGATACCAGAAGAGTAACTCCCCAGGTCATTAGGTGCCCAATATGCTACTGGAGGTCAGTGGAGAAATAACTCCAGAAAGAATGAAGGGAAGACGCCAAAGCAAAAACAATACCCAGTTGTGGATGTGACTGGTGATAGAAGCAAGGTCCGATGCCAAGAGCAATATTGCATAGGAACCTGGAATGTCAGGTCCATGAATCAAGGCAAATTCGAAGTGGTCAAACAAGAGATGGCAAGGGTGAACGTCGACATTCTAGGAATCAGCAAACTAAAGTGGACTGGAATGGGTGAGTTTAATTCAGATGACCATTATATCTACTATTGCGGGCAGGAATCCCTCTGAAGAAATGGAGTAGCCATCATGGTCAACAGAAGAGTTTGAAATGCAGTACTTGGATGCAATCTCAAAAACGACAGAATGATCTCTGTTTGTCTCCAAGGCAAACCATTCAATATCACAGTTATTCAAGTTTATGCCCCAACCAGTAACACTGAGGAAACTGAAGTTGAACAGTTTTATGAAGATCTACAAGATCTTTTAGAACTAACACCCAAAAAAGATGTCCTTTTCATTATAGGGGACTGGAATGCAGAAGTAGGAAGTCAAGAAACACCTGGAGTAACAGGCAAATTTGGCCTTGGAATGCGAAATGAAGCAGGGCAAACACTAATAGAGTTTTGCCAAGAAAACGCACTGCTCATAGCAAACACCCTCTTCCAACAACACAAGAGAAGACTCTACACATGTGCACCACCAGATGGTCAACACCGAAATCAGATTGGTTATATTCTCTGCAGCCAGAGATGGAGAAGCTCTATANGACTGCAGCCATGAAATTAAAAGGCACTTACTCTTTGGAAGAAAAGTTATGACCAACCTAGATAGTATATTCAAAAGCAGAGACATTACCTTGCCGACTAAGGTCTGTCTAGTCAAGGCTATGGTTTTTCCTGTGGTCATGTATGGATGTGAGAGTTGGACTGTGAAAAAGGCTGAGCGCCAAAGAATTGATGCATTTGAACTGTGGTGTTGGAGAAGACTCTTGAGCATCCCTTGGGCTGCAAGGAGATCCAACCAGTCCATTCTGAAGGAGATCAACCCTGGGATTTCTTTGGAAGGAATGATGATGAAGCTGAAACTCCAGTACTTTGGCCACCTCATGCGAAGAATTGATTCATTGGAAAAGACTCTGATGCTGGGAGGGTTTCTGGGCGGGAGCAGAAGGGGACGACCCAGGATGAGATGGCTGGATGGCATCACGGACATGATGGACGTGAGTCTGAGTGAATTCCAGGAGATGGTGATGGATTGGGAGGCCTCACGTGCTGTGATTAATGGGGTCGCAAAGAGTCGGACACGACTGAGCAACTGAACTGAACTGAACTGACCTGCCTCTTGAGAAATCTGTATGCAGGTCAGGAAGCAGCAGTTAAAACTGGACATGGAACAACAGTCTGGTTTCAAATAGGAAAAAGAGTACATCAAAGCTGTATATTGTCACCCTGCTTATTTAACTTATATGCAGAGTACATCATGAGAAATGCTGGACTGGAAGAAACACAGCCTGGAATCAAGATTGTCGAAAGATATATCAATAACCTCAGATATGCAGATGACACCACCCTTGTGTCAGAAATTGAAGAGGAACTAAAAAGCCTCTTGATGAAAGCGAAAGTGGAGAGTGAAAAATTGGCCTAAAGCTCAACATTCAGAAAACGAAGATTATGGCATCCAGTCCCATCACTTCATGGGAAATAGATGGGGAGACAGTGGAAACAGTGTCAGACTTTATTTTTTTGGGTCCAAAATCACTGCATATGGTGATTGCAGCCATGAAATTAAAAGATGCTTAGTCCTTGGAAGAAAAGTTATGACCAACCTAGACAGTATATTCTAAAACAGAGACATTACTTTGTTGACTAAGGTCCATCTAGTCAAGACTATGGTTTTTCCTGTAGTCATGTATGGATGTGAGAGTTGGACTGTGAAGAAGGCTGAGCGCCAAAGAATTGATGCTTTTGAACTATGGTGTTGGAGAAGACTCTTGAGAGTCCCTTGGAATGTAAGGAGATCCAACCAGTCCATTCTGAAGGAGATCAGCCCTGGGATCTCTAAGGCTGAAACTCCAGTACTTTGGCCACCTCGTGCGAAGAGTTGTCTCATTGGAAAAGTCTCTGATGCTTGGAGGGTTTGGAGGCAGGAGGAGAAGGAGACGACGGAGGATGAGATGGATTGATGTATATGAGTCTGAGTGAACTCCGGGAGTTGGTGATGGACAGGGAGGCCTGGCGTGCTGCGATTAATGGGGTCGCAAAGAGTCGGACACGACTGAGCGACTGAACTGAACTGAACTGATGCTCTTTGAATGAAGAAGTTTTGAGGCTATTGTAAGAGAAGGACAAAAATCCAGAGGCAGGAGGATTAACTCCAAATCTTTAGAACACCAGAGAACTCTTTACTTCAGGGAACATTTATAGACAAGAGTTCACCCAAAAGACTCCATACCTACACTGAAAACAAACTCCAGCCAAGAGCCAACAAGTTCCAGTGCAAGACACACTATGCTAATTCTCCAGCAAAACAGGAACACAACACTGAATACTAAATGATGGGTTGCCCAAAGCCATGCCAAATCCATAGACACCCAAAAAAACTCACTACTGGACACATCATTGCACTCCAGAGTGAAGAGATCCAGTACCAACCCCAAGATAATAAACGCAAGCTCCCCCAACAAGGAAGCTGTGCCAAGTTGTTAGTCCAGTCCCTCTCACAAACAGTTCAGTTCAGTTCAGTTCAGTCACTCAGTCGTGTCCAACTCTTTGCAACCCCATGAACTACACACAGCATGCCAGGCATCCCTGTCTATCCCCAACTCCCAGAGTTCACCCAAACCCATGTCCGTTGAGTTGATGATGCCATCCAACCATCTCATCCTCTGTAGTCCCCTTCTCCTGCTGCCCTCAATCTTTCCCAGCATCAGATTTTTTCAAATGAGTCAGCTCTTCGCATCAGATGGCCAAAGTATTGGAGTTTAAGCTTCAACATCAGTCCTTCCAATGAACACACAGGACTGATTTCCTTTAGGATGGACTGGTTGGATGTCCTTGCAGTCCAAGGAACTCTCAAGAGTCTTCTCCAACACCACAGTTCAGAAGCATCAGTTCTTCTATGTTCAGACTTCTTTGTAGTCAAACCCTCATATCCATTAATGACTACTGGAAAAACCATAGCCTTGACTAGATGGACCTTTGTTGACAAAGTAATGTTTCTGCTTTTTAATATGCTGTCTAATTTGGCCAAAACTTTCCTTCCAAGGAGTAAGCATCTTTTAATTTCATGGCTGCAATCACTATCTTCAGTGATTTTGGAGCCCAAAGAAATAAAGTCAGCCACTGTTTCCACTGTTTTCCCATCTATTTGCCATGAAGTGATAGGACCAGATTCCACAGTTAAGAGGAACCACATACTTCCAGCCTACATAAAGGGCACCCCAAACACAGCAATATAAACAAAATGAAAAGGCAGAAAAATATCCAACAGGTGAATAAACTTGATAAAAACCCATCAAGCAAACAAAAAGAGAAGATAGGGAGTCCACCTGAAAAAGGATTCAGAAAAATGATATTAAAGATAATCCAAAATCTTGAAAACTCAAGCATATTCTATGCAGCAAGTCTCTCACACAGATTAAGTGGAGAAATTACCAGCTTTATAGACAAGAAAAATCTAAGATAATGCAGCACCACCAAACTACTCTAACAGCAAATAATAAAGGAACTCCTAGAAGCATAAAGTCACAAACTGGAAAGCTCACTGCTTAAAACAAACATACTGCAAAAGCAAGAAATCATCCATACACAAGCATGATATCAAGACTAAAAAACATGAGAAGAGGAGAGTACAAATGCTGGGGAAAGGAATTTCATTTTAAATTAACAAACCAGCAACTTAAAGTAACCTTGTGCATAAATAGTTTGCTAAGTCATAACCTTGTGGAAAATGAAAGCCAAAAACCTATTACAGATACTCAAAAAAGGAAAGCAACCTAAAAGCAACACTAAAGATAGTCATCAAATCACAAGGGGGGTGGGGAAGAAAAGAAAAATACCTAAAAAAACAAACCCAAAGCGATTAAGAGAGTGACAATCAGAACATGCATATCAAAAAATTACCTTAAATGTAAATGGATTAAACATTCCAACTAAAAGACCAGACTGCCTGAATTAATGCAAAATTGAGACTCATATATGCTGCCTATAACAGATTCACTTCAGATCTAGGAACATACACAGAGTGAAAGTAAGGGAATGGAAAAAATTATTCCATGCAAATAAAAATCAAAAGAAACCTGGAGTAACAATACTCTTATTAGTTAAAATTGGCTTCAAAGACTGATATAAGATATAAAGATTAAAATAAATAAATTTATATTAAAAAATAAAGTTACTACAAA
>SJYQ01000203.1:192591-204806 GCA_006410935.1 Redunca redunca | reverse complement strand
AAGGGACCAATCCAAGAAGAATTAATAATACATACGTATGCACCCAACATAGAAGCACCTCAGTATATAAGGCAAATGCTAACAGCTGTAAAGGGAAAATCCACAGTAACACAGTAAATTTGGAGGGATTTAACACCTCACTTATACCAATGGGTAGATCATCACAAAAGAAAGTTAATAAGAAAACACAAGCTTTAAATGACACTTTAGACCAGATAGACATAGTTGATATTCATAGTATATTCCATCCAAAAGCAGCAGAATATGCTTGTAAGTGCACATGAAACATTCTCCAGGAAAGATCACATCTTGGGTCATATTAGATTTGGTAAATTGAAATCATATAAAGTATCTCTTCTGTCCATCATGCTATGAGATAAGAAATAAATTACAGGAAAAGGGAGCTACAAATAATATAAATACTGGTATGCAAGCAAAATGTAACTAAAAGAGAAAAAAAAACAACCTACGGATCACTGAGGAAATCAAAGAGAAAATTAAAAAAAAAATGTAGAGACAAATGACAACATAAACATTGTGNAAAATGTAACAAAAACAATATGGAAAAAAAAAAAAAAAAAAAAAAAACAGTTCTAAGAGGAAAAACTATAGCAATAAGGTTTTAATTCAGGAGAAAAAGAAAATCCTCAAATAAACCACCTAGAATTACACTTAAAGCAACTAGAGAAAGAAGAACAAACAAACCCTAAAGTCATAGAAGGAAAGAAAAGACAAAGATCAGAGCAGAAACAGATGAAACAGACATGATTAAAATAAGAGCAAAGAGCAATATAAGTAAAAACTCATTCTTTGAAAAGGTAAATTTGAAAAAGCTTTAACTACACTTATCCAGAAAAAGGAGAGGGTTCAAATCAATAACATTAGAAGAAAAAAAAAAAGGCAGTTATATTGAACACCACAAAAATATAAAGGATCATGAGACTGCTACGAGCAACTCTATATGAATAAAATGGGCAAACTAAAATGGACAAAGCCATAGAAAGGTACAATCTCTCAAACCGGAACCATAAAAAATAGAATATATGGATGTACAAATTACAAATAATGGAATTGAAACTGTATTTTATAAATTTCAACAAGCAAAAGTCCAGAACCAGATGGTTTCACTGTTGGAACCAGATGGTTTCACCAAGAAGAGTTAACACCTACCCTTCTGAAACCCCTCCAAAAATAAAGGCCACCATCACCTTGATACTGAAATAAGACTATGATATTACAAAGAAAGCTTCTTGATGAGAGTGAAAGAGGAGAGTGAAAAAGTTGGCTTAAAGCTCAACATTCATAAAATGAAGATCATGGCATCTGGTCCCATCACTTCATGGGAAATAGATGGGGAAACAGTGGAAACAGTATCAGACTTTATTTTGGGGGGTTCCAAAATCACTGCAGATGGTGACTACAGCCATGAAATTAAAAGACACTTACTCCTTGGAAGAAAAGTTATGACCAACTTAGATAGCATCTTCAAAAGCAGAGACATTACTTTGCTAACAAAAGTCCATCTAGTCAAGGCTATGGTTTTTCCAGTGGTCATGTATGGATGTGAGAGTTAGACTGTGAAGAAAGCTGAAAGCTGAAGAATTGATGCTTTTGAACTGTGGTGTTGGAGAAGACTCTCGAGAGTCCCTTAGACTGCAAGGAGATCCAACCAGTTCACTTTAAAGGAGATCAGCCCTGGGTGTTCTTTGGAAGGAATGATGCTAAAGCTGAAACTCCAATACTTTTGCCACCTCATGCGAAGAGTTAACACGTTGGAAAAGACTTTGATGCTGGGAGGGATTGGGGGCAGGACGAAAAGGGGGTGACAGAGGATGAGATGGCTGGATGGCATCACCGACTCGACGGATGTGAGTTTGAGTGAACTCTGGAAGATGGTGATGGACCAGGAGGCCTGACGTGCTGCAATTCATGGGGTCGCAAAGAGTCGGAAACGACTGAGCAACTGATCTGATCTGATTACAAAAAAAAAAAAATTACAGGCCGATATGACTGATGAACATAGACACACAAATTCTAAACTAAATGCCAGCAAACCAAATCCAACAACTCATTTAAAGGAGCACAGACCATAATCAAGTGGAATCTATTCCAGGGATGCCATGATGTTTTCAATGTCATGTTCAGTGGTTCAGTCATGTTCAACTCTTTGTGACCCCATGGACTATAGAAAATAAAGATCCTCTGTTCATGGGATTTTTCAGGCAAGAATACCAGAGTTGTTTGCCATTTCCTTCCTCAGGAGATCTTCCCGACCAGGGATCAAGCCTGCATCTCTTGTGTCTCTGGAGTAGCAGGCAGATTCTTTACCCTCTGAACCATTAGAGAAACCCCTATTGTTCAATATATGCAAATATATTCAATATATGCAAATATATGCAATATATGCAATGTGACACACCACATTAACAAACTGAAGAATCAAAACCACATGATCATCTCAATAGATGTGGGGGAAAAAAAAAAAAACAACTTTTGATAAAATTTGACATCCATTTATGATAAAAACTCTCCAGAGAGTGGGCACAGAGGGAACTCACCTCAACCTAAGAAAGCCACATATGACAAAACTATCGATAATGTTATATTTAATTGTGAAGAATTGAAAGCATTTCCTCTAAGATCAGCAAAAAAAGAAGTAGGTTTGCTCTTGCCAGTCTGATTAACATAGTTTTGGAAGTCTTACCTATGAAAATTAGAGAATATTAAAAATAANATTTCCTCTAAGATCAGCAAAAAAAGAAGTAGGTTTGCTCTTGCCAGTCTGATTCAACATAGTTTTGGAAGTCTTAGCTATGAAAATTAGAGAATATTAAAAATAAATAAATAAAGTGGAAATGAGGAAGTAAAACTGTCACTGTGTTTGCAGAGGACAAGCTACTATATATTGGAAATCCCAAAGGTGTAACCAGAAAGCTCCTAGAGCTTGTTAAGGAACTTGGTAACGTTGCAGGATACAAAAACAATACATAAAAACCTCTTACATTCCTATATACTAACAATGAAAGATTGGAAACAGAAATTAAAGGAAAAAATCCCATTAAACAATGCATCAAACAGTATAAGATACCTAGGAATAAATTTGCCTAAGGAAAAAACGTAAATGTACTCAGAAAACTATAAGGTACTGATGGAAGATATCAAATATGACACAAAGAAATGGATAGCTATACCATGTTCTTGGCTTGAAAGAATTGATATTGTCAAAATGCCTGTACTACCCAAAGCAGTCTACAAATTCAATGCAATCTCTATCAAATTATCAATGTCATTTTTCCCAAAATCAGAATAAAAAATTCAATTTGTATGGAAACAAAAAAACCCAGATTGCCAAAGCAATCTTGAGAAAGAAAAATAGAGCGGGGGAAATCAGGCTCCTTGACTTTGAACTATACTACAAAGCTACTTTAATCAAAACATCTTGGTACTGGAGCATAAACAGAAATATAGATCAATGGAAAAGGGCAGAAAACCCAGAGATAAATCCATGCACGTATGGTCACTTAATCTATGACAAATGAGGAAAGAATAAAGACAGTCTCTTCAACAAACGATGCTGGGAAAACTGGAGAGCTACATGTAAAAGAATGAAATTATATCACTTCCTAATACTATGTTCAAAAATAAACTCAAAATGGATTAAAGACAAACATAAGGCTGGGTATTATAAAACTGTTAGAGGAAAATATAGGTAGAAAACTCTGACATAAATCATAGCAAGATATCTTTGATCTGCCTCCTAGAAAATAAAAACAAAAACACAAATGGGACTTGATGAAATTTAAAAGCATTTGTACAGCATCAGAATTCATAGACAAGATGAAAAGACAATCTTCAGAATGGCAGAAAATATTTGCAGACAAATCAATCAACAAGAGATTAATCTCCAAAATATACCCAGAGAGAACAGTAATTCAAAATGATGCATTTACTCCAAGTTCATTGCAGCCCTATTGCAGCACTAGTTCCTTCCAGGACATGCAAGCAACCTAGATGACCATCAAAAGATTAATGAATAAAAATGTGGTACATATATACAATGTAATATTACTCAACGATAAAAAGTTATGAAGTTGGGTCCTTTGTAGTGATGTGGATGAACCTGGAGTCTGTCATACTGAGTGAAGTAAGTCAGAAAGAGAGAGAGAAGAAAAAAGCAAAAAAAAAACCTCATATAGCACACACACACACACACATATATAATCTAGAAGTGGGGGAAGGAGAGAGTGGAACATATTGAGAGTAGCTTTGACATATATATTCTAATATGTGTGAAATTGATAGCTAATTTGTAGCTGCTGTATAGCACAAGAAGTTCAGCTCAGTGCTCTGTGATGACCTAGAAGGGTGAGATCAGAGTCTGAGATCAAGAGGGAGGGGATATATGTGGGTGTATAGCTGAGTCACATTGTTGTAAAGCACAAACTAATACCACATTGTAAAATAATTATATTCCAATCAGTTTTTAAATTCATGAGAAAAAAATTAGACAAGCCCCATTTGAGGGATCTTCTACAAAACCAGGAAGGTCACTGAAAATAATAAAAGTCTATGAAACTCTTACAGCTAAGAAGAGCCTAATGAGACATGGCAATTAAATATAAAATGGTATCTGGGATGGGGCCTTGACACAGACAAAAGACATTCAGGGAAAACTAAGAAAATATGAATAAATATGGACCTTAGTTAATTAAAAAAGGAAAAGATTTTGTAATTCCTGTAGTGTCAACTTTTGTAAGCTGTATCTTCTTCTTTTTCCCTCCTATTTTGCTACAGTACATTATTTAACATATATTTGGTTAAGCTATATATGGTTTTTCCAGTGGTCATGTATGGATGTGAGTTGGACTGTGAAAAAAGCTGAGCATGGCAGAATTGATGCTTTTGAACTGTGGTGTTGGAGAAGACTCTTGAGAGTCCCTTGGACTGCAAGGAGATCCAAGCAGTCCATCCTAAAGATCAGTCCTGGGTGTTCATTGGAAGGACTGATGCTGAAGCTGAAACTCCAATACTTTGGCCACCTCATATGAAGAGTTGATTCACTGTAAAAGACCCTGATGCTGGGAGGGACTGGGGGCAGAAGGAGAAGGGAACGACAGAGGATGAGATGCCTGGATGGCATCACCAGTTCGATGGAGATGAGCTTGGGTAAACTCCAGGAGTTGGTGATGGACAGGGAGGCCTGGCGTGCTCCAGTTTTTGAGGTCATGACGAGTCGGACACGACTGAGCGACTGAACTGAAATTGTCAAAAATATTTCCAGATATTTGTTTGTTTATGTTTTAACTGGAAATGAAATCCTCTCATCTTTGTTTGTTTGTTTGTTTTCTTCTTTATTTAATCCTGATGTTGGTCAGTTGTGCCTTCTGTTTCTCTTTTGTGCTTTGTTTCTCCATCTCTGTTGCTGTTTCTGTCACTCTGTCTCCTTGGTCACTTTTACTTTCCTCTTCACTTTTGTTTGCGGTTTCTCTTACTTTTATATTAATTCTTTCTCTTTTGTTCATTAGGTTTCCTTGGCATTCATGAATTTATTAAGGATTTGGTAGGGAAAAAAAAAAAACAAAACACTTTTGTCCTAATATTTGCTGTCTGTTTTTGTTTCTTTTCTGTCGTATTAACTTCTTTGCCTCTAAGTGAGACTGTTCAAATTAACATTAGTCTCTTTGCAAGAGATGATCATGTAAATCACTGAAATGGGACCTATTTTTATAGCAAAAGAGTTCACTAACATATTTACAATTATATTCACATAGAAAAGTTGTATTTTAAATCTAGTTTCTCTATTTGGCTGGTAATCTTTATTTTACTTATATATTTCTTAGNTAAATCTAGTTTCTCTATTTGGCTGGTAATCTTTATTTTACTTATATATCTCTTAGTCTCTGTGTCATATGTCAGGGTACATATATGTCTTACTGTTCAATAAGTTTGTAGTTTCACAAGTTTTCTCAAATCATCTGAAAAGATAAGAGCAAAAATTCAATGGATAAACTACCGTTGTTTTATAGTCACACTGTCATGTCCGATTCTTTTGTGACTCCATGGACTGTAGCTTGCCAGGCTCCTCTGTACATGGGACTTTGCAGGCAAGGATACTTTTCCAGGGTATCTTCCTGACCCAGGGATCAAACGCACATCTCCCACATTGGCAGGTGGATCTTTACCACTGAGCCCCTGGGAAGCCCGATAACCTATTATTTAGACTTTTATTTTTGTTTTCCAATTTTGTAGGTTAAAGGGGCATTTGTTAGTTGGAATAATTTGTGTTATGTTGGATCCTGATGAGTTTGAATGATATAATAAGTTTATTGTACATTTGCACTTCAACTTTTCATCATGTCTCCTTATATGGGTTCCAAATTTGACTCTCACTGTTTAAGCATGTAGTTTTTTGAAACAGAGATAAGTATCTATTGTTCAGTTATTACAAGAACACAATACTTTTTAATCCAAAGCAATTATTTTTCCTACTAAAAAGATAATCAGCAAACTTAACTAAAAATATTTTAACTAAAAGTGTTTGATCAGCTTTAATTGATTGTTTATCAGACATATCTATATCAAATAGAAAATGGAGAAGGTGCCTATTGGCTTAACATGAGTTTTCATTATTTAAATATTATGTGTCCTTATAAAACCTTTTAAAGATCAGTATACAGTTTCTGAAATATCAGAATAACTTTTTTACCATTAATGTGGACTTGTAAGAACTGATTGGTTCATGCTTGGCTTTTGCTTTGGTAGAAAATATCTTAAAGTTACGAAGGTAAAATTAGAAATAATTTTTCATTGATTAATAGATGTGTTGTACATCTTAATGACTTGTTCATTTCAACAAATAATGACCTGATTCTCTTTCACAGAAATTCCTTAGAGTGTTTCTTGTATTGCATGAATAAATAGTGCTCATTCTTCTTGTAGCATAGAATTATAATATGGTGTAAATGAATTTATTGCTAATAATCTGTAACTGCTGCAGTTTCTGTCAGAACACTGTCAAGATGCATTTGGCAGAAAGAAGCTAATTTCATTTGGGACAATCAGAATGTGAATATATACAAATCTAATCAGAGGATAAAATGCTCTAAAAGACTTTATAAATCTGTAAGTGATTTCTACTGAGTTCCGTATTACACACTGCAAGAATCAACATGAGAAACTTCAGTCTACAACTTATGACTTCAGAGGAAAAAAATGCTAATGAAGAAAAGGGCAGCAAATTCACACATGAGAAATAATTATAGGTTGAAAGACTGTATTTTCCAAGAAATGGAATTTGTGAAGAGCTTACTATTTGGGTTTCTGAAGATGTTGAAGTTAACCGAAGGTGTGGATTTTTAATATCCAAGAAAAGATAGCAATCAAGAGGAGCGTAGTGTTCCCCACAAAATTTACAAAAATGCTAGTCAGTTTGGAGGTTGAAACTGACTCAGGTTGTGATACCACAATAAAACTTTGCATTTGAATATTGTCCTTTGAATAAGACTTCAGTTTCCAAGTCCATCCTGGGGGATATTTGAATCCAGGATGATCACTTACTTATTATTAGTATTTCACTAATCAGCATTCATACTGCTTATCATCGATATTCCACTGCCCTAGAAATTTTATGAAATATTTTACAACAAAAGTTCTTATCTGGGATCTTTGTGTGGCTACACAGCTTTAGGTGAAGGGCTTCCTAAGTGGCTCAGTGGTTAAGAATCTGTCCACTAATGCAAGATACACAGGAGATATGGGTTCAATCCCTGGATAGGGAAGGTCCCCTGGAGGGGGAAATGGCAACCCACTGCAGTTTTCTTGCCAGGGAAATCCCATGGACAGAGGAGCTTGGCAGGCTACAGTCCTTGGGCCCACAAAGAGTCAGACACGACTGAGTATGCACTCATGCACAGCTTTAGGTGATCCATAGACATGCTGGATGTTTATATGAATTTTGCGTGTGTNNTGGGTTTCATACATATTAACTCATTTACTCATCACAATATCATTGTAGGTAGAGACATTTTATATATAAGAAACCTGAGACACAGAACGGTTAAATAATGCCTAAGTTCATGCAACTGGAGAATGGTGTAGCTAATGATTCAATTCCAGGTTCTCTTGATTGAGTATCCATTTCCTAATCACTGTGTTAAGCTGACTCCAAGAATCTTAGAGTGTCTCAGAAACTCACACTTTCTCAAGGACAGACAAATACACATCCCAAGTATGATGTGTTCTTATAAGACGACTGTCTTAATAAATGCAATGGAAAGAAAGACAGCATTTTTCTGGGAGGTGAGTGCAAAAGCCTTTATAGCTTTTTGTTAGACCTTGAACAAATAAGTTGGATTTCAAAAGACAACAGCAAGAAGGATAAAGATAATATCAGCCAAAGTGGGAGATTCAGACACTCGTGAAATGTTAAATGTTATTATAGTCTGGAGGATGTTTTAATTATTCAAAATATTATTCAACACACATGTTAAAAATAATAACATGTATGTTGCTCAGTTGCTTCAGTCCTGTCTGACTCTTTGTGACCCTATGGACTGTAGCCTGCCAGGCTCCTCAGTCCATAGGATTCTCCAGGCAAGAATACTGGGGTGAGTTGCCATGCCCTCTTCCAGGGGATCTTCCCAACCCAGGGACTGAACCTGAATCCTCTGCGTTTCTTGCATTGCAGGCAGATTCTTTAATGCTGAGTTACCAGGGAAACCTGAAAAATAATATATTAACTCATATAATGAGTTAATACTCTTTCACAGTTAATGTTTTAGGTTTCTTACATATATTTCTACCATGTTGCTAAACAACATTTAAAAAAAATAAAAATAAAAATTTTTTAATTTAGAAAATTTTTAGCCTTAAAGAAAAATTGTGAAGACAGAGAGTTCCCAAATAACTTACATCCAATTTCCACTATTATCAGTATCTTACATAAGTATGTATTTGTTCCAATTAATGAACCTATTTTGATACATTATCTTAGATAAATCCATGTATTAATAATATTTTCTTAGCATTAATCTAATGTACATTTCAGTCCCAGAGTCCCATCCAGAATACCACATTATATTTAGTCATCATATGTCTTTGGCTTCTCTTAACTATGACAAATTCTCCAGGTTTTCCTTGATTTTGATTATCTCAACAGTTGGGAAAAGTACTAGTCAGATGTTTTATAGAATGTCTTTTGATTGAGATCTTCTTAGTTTTCTCTCATTATTAGGTTAGACTTATTTGTTTAAGGGAAGAAGACTACAAAGGTAAAGTGCCATTTTCATTACATCATATCAAGGATACCTACTATTAATATGGCTTATAACTGTTGATCTTAACCTTAATCATCTGGCTGGGGTGATTTTTTTCAGAGCTCTCAACTATACACTTACTCGTTTTCCCATACTGCATTTTTTGGAAATAGCCTACTGCACTTTGAAAGGAAGTCATTGTGTATCATCTACATCAAGAGTGGATATCAAAAAAAAAAAAAAAAAGAGTGGATATCCAAGTCACACCTTCTTGACAGTGGAGTATCTAAATTAATTTCAAATTCTTCTGCATTGGAGATTTGCCTATTCTTTCTAACATATTAATTTATTCAATCATTTGTTTATATCAGTGTGGGCTCTAGAATATTTATTTTATACTTTGGATTATAATACAATGAAATTTCATGAATTTTATTATTCACATATTCTCAGATTTGGTCATTGAGAGCGTTTTCCGTTGACTCCTGGCTCCACTATTACATATTCCCCTCGTTTTTGTTTGTTTTCCATTGGTTGCTGGCTTCATCATTTTGTATTGTTTTTGTTTGTGAAGCGCTTTTCTTACTTTTGGGCACTACCTGATGCTCCAGGCTCATCTTGTGTGTTTTCTGACCCAGTCCAAAAACTGGCCAATCATTCCAATGATCTGTGGTTAATTCTATTGGGGAATAAATTGAGAAATCAAGATCTGAGTGCCAGGTGTGCCTATTCTTACTAGAGTGTTATGGCTTCTATGTCCTCTCAACTGGCATGATAAGGAAATATATGTGTATTAACTAACATATGTCATATTTAAAAATATTTCTGTATGTAACCATCTATACTTATATTAAGCTAATATGACTTCAGACATCCCCAACTCTAATCTATTAACATATAGATCAGTTTAATCTCCTCCCCTTGCTGATGTATAATGTCCTACTCCAAAATTGAGAAGCCTGGCTCCCACAAGCCACAACTTATTTACATAATTGTTCCACTCCAGTTTATGTGTGTAGTACTATCAGAATTGCTAAGCCATAACTTCAATGAGAATAATTTTATCAACTAACATGCAGTGCTATGAACAATTTCATATACCTTTAAGCTTATAAACTCTACTCATTTCCTGCTACTTAGATCAGCATTATTTTCCCCACCCCTTTAATTATTTCCTGAATGTGTAATATAGTTCAGTTAATTTATCACACTTTACATTCCATCCAGAAATCCTTAGGCCTTTAAAATAATTTGTAATTTTCATATACTATTTGTGAGGCTTCCCATGTGGTTCAGTGGTAAACCATCCATCGGTCAATGCAGGTGACCTGGGGTTTGATCCTTGGGTCACAAAGATCACTGGAGGAGGAAATAGCAACCCACTGCAGCATTTTTCGGAGAAGGCAATGGCACCCAAGTCCAGTACTCTTGCCTGGAAAATCCCATGGACAGAAGAGCCTGGAAGGCTGCAGTCCATGGGGTCGCTGAGGGTCGGGCACAAATGAACGACTTCACTTTCACTTTTCACTTTCAAGCATTGGAGAAGGAAATGTCAACCCAGTCCAGTGTTCTTGCCTGAAGAATCCCAGGGATGGGGGAGCATGGTGGGCTGCCCTCTGGGGTCGCAAAGAGTCAGACACAACTGAAGTGACTTAGCAGAGCAGCATTTTTGCCTGGAGAATCCCATAGACAGAGGAGCCTAGTGAGCTACAGTTCACAGAATTGAAAAGAGTTGGGCACAATTTGGCAACTGAACACGCATGAATGCACTTTGTGGTATAAGTTTTATGGATCTTCAACAAATATATAATGTTTTGTATCCACACTTCAATATCATATAGTCATTTTACAACCCTAAAAAAAAAATCACCTGTGTTTTAGCTATCCAATCGTCCACCCATCCCTAAGCTAGTGGCAACAGTACCATTTGTAGTGCATTGAATGTAACAGGATTTGCAAAAATGGTCTTTACTAATGTAATTAAATTAAAGATTAGGAGAATGTCCTAAATGACTCACATGAGTATTAATTCAATGACAAATGAACTTATAAGAAACAAACAGCAGGAAGACAAACTGAAGAAGAAAAACCCATGTGACCCTTGAGGCAGAGAGAGGAGTGATGTGCCTACCAGCTAGGGAATGTCTGAGTCCAGGTGCTTCCAGATGTTGGAAAATGCAAGGAACCTAATATCTTTGGAGGGAGTATAACTTTGCCAAAACCTTCATTTCAGATGTACAGTTTCCAGAATTATGATATAATAAATTTTTATTGTGTTAGACACCAATTTTGTACTATTTGCTATGGCAGCCATAATAAACTAATATAGCATAACTGTAACTTTGCCTTTTCCAGAATATCATATAATTGGACTCATGTGTAGTGTTGGAGAAGATTATTGAGAGTCCCTTGGACTGCAAGGAGATCCATCCAGTCCATTCTAAAGGAGATCAGCCCTGGGATTTCTTTGGAAGGAATGATGCTAAAGCTGAAACTCCAGTACTCTNTATGTGTGTTTATACTGGGTTCTCTATTTTGTTCAAATGATCTGTGTATATTCTATTACCAGTACTACAGTGTCTTGGTTAATATAATTCTGTCTCAACACTTGAAATTCTGCAGTGGAAGCCCTCTCACTTTTTTTCTTCTTCAGTGCTGTGTTTTTTACTCAAAGTCTTTTGTGTTTCCTATAATCTTCAGAATAAGTTTGTCAGTTTCTACAAAATAACTTGTGATTTCAATTGGTATTTTATTATTTAGATGTCAAAATAAGAAGAATTAACATATTAAAAGAACTAAATTGTGTGTATTTTTTAGAAATAAGAAAACGGTTTCAGAGAAGTCTAGGTTATTTACTGAGTTATCATTTTTAATAAATGCCAGGACTTGGATATGTGCCTTTTAACAGACCAGCCCTGAAACACAAAATTTTAAAACTATTATTGCATTCCTCTAATAATA
>SJYQ01000203.1:170286-192483 GCA_006410935.1 Redunca redunca | reverse complement strand
CAACATTTAGTCAAGTATGTCAAACACTGCAGATTTAACTTTTTTTTTTTTTCTTTACTGCTATCAGCCTTGCTCTGGACAACACATAACCTGAATAAAAGTCTCAGGAAGGCACTCATCTTCTACTGTCGTTCTCAATCTAGCTTTAGACAGTTTGATCATTAGCACAAATATAATAAAAAGATCAACGATATGTCAATAACCTCAGATATGCATATGACACCATCCTTATAGCGGAAAGTGAAGAGGAACTAAAAAGCCTCTTGATGAAAGTGAAAGAGGAGAGTGAAAAAGTTGGCTTAAAGCTCAACATTCAGAAAACGAAGATCATGGCTTCTGGTCCCATCACTTCATGGGAAATAGATGGGGAAACAATGGAAATAGTGTCAGACTTTACTTTTCTGGGCTCCAAAATCACTACACATATTGATTGCAGCCATGAAATTAAAAGATGCTTACTCCTTGGAATAACACTTATGACCAACCTAGATAGCATATTGAAAAGCAGGGACATTACTTTGCCAAGAAATATCTGTCTAGTCAAGGCAATGGTTTTTCCAGTGGTCATGTATGGATGTGAGAGTTAGACTGTGAAGAAAGCTGAGCGTCGAAGAATTGATGCTTTTGAACTGTGGTGCTGGAGAAGACTCTTGCGAGTCCTTTGGACTGCAAGGAGATCCAACCAGTCCCTTCTAAAGGAGATCAGTCCTGGGTGTTCATTGGAAGGAATGATGCTAAAGCTGAAACTCCAGTATTTTGGCCACCTCATGTGAAGAGTTGACTCATTGGAAAAGACTCTGATGCTGAGAGGGATTGGGGGCAGGAGGAGAAGGGGACGACAGAGAATGAGATGGCTGGATGGCATCACTGACTGGATGGACATGAGTTTGAGTGAACTCTGGGAGATGGTGATGGACAAGCAAGCATGGCATGCTGCAATTCATGGGGTCGCAAGGATTCGGACACGACTGAGTGACTGAACTGAACTGAACTGAACTGAACTGAAATCTTTCTATGCCATATGACCCAGAAGTCCCATTACTAAGCATACACCCAGAGGAAGTCAGAATTGAAAGAGACACACGTACTCCAATGCTCATTGCAGCACTATTTACAATAGTTAGTTCATGTAAGCAACCTTGATGGCCATTGGCAGACGAATGGATAGGGAAGTTGTGCTATATATACACAATGGAATATTATTCAGCTATAAAAAGGAACACATCTGAGTCATTTATAATGAGGTGAATGAAACTGGAGCTTATTATACAGAGTGAAGTAAGTCAAAAAGAGAAACACAAACACTGTATATGGTTTTAGAAAAGGCAGAGGAACCAGAGATCAAATTGCCAACATCCACTGGATCATCGAAAAAGCAAGGGTTCCAGAAAAAAAAAAATCTATTTCTGCTTTATTGACTATGCCAAAGGCTTTGATTGTGTGGATCACAATAAACTGTGGAAAATTCTGAAAGAGATGAGAATACCAGACCACCTGACCTGCCTCTTGCTAAACCTGTATGCAGGTCATGAAGCAACAGTTAGAACTGGACATGGAACAACAGACTGGTTCCAAATAGGAAAAAAGAGTACATCAAGGCTGTATATTGTCACCATGCTTATTTAACTTGTATACAGAGTACATCATGAGAAACGCTGGGCTGGAAGAAGCACAAGCTGGAATCAAGATTGTTGGACAAATATCAATAAGCTCAGATATGCAGATGATTCCACCCTTATGGCAGAAAGTGAAGAACTAAAGAACCTCTTAATGAAAGTGAAAGAGGAGAGTGCAGAAGCTGGCTTAAAGCTCAACATTCAGAAAACTAAGACCATGGTATCCAGTCCCATCACTTCATGGCAAATAGATGGGGAAGCAATGAAAACAGTGGCTGACTTTATTTTTCTGGGGTCTGAAATCACTGCAGATGGTGATTGCAGCCATGAAATTAAAAGATGTTTACTCCTTGGAAGAAAAGTTATGACCAACCTAGATAGCATATTAAAAAGCAGAGACATTACTTTGTCAACAAAGGTCCGTCTAGTCAAGGCTATCATTTTTCCACTAGTCATGTATGGATGGGAGAGTTGGGATATAAAGAAAACTGAGTGCCAAAGAATCGATGCTTTTGAACTGTGGTGTTGGAGAAGACTCTTGAGAGTCCCTTTGAATACAAGGAGATCCAATCAGTCCATTCTAAATGAGATCAGTCCTAGGTGTTCATTGGAAGGGCTGATGTTGAAGCTGAAACTCCAATACTTTGGCCACCTGATTCGAAGAGTGGACTCATTTGAAAAGACCCTGATGCTGGGAAAGATTGAGGGTGGGAGTAGAAGGAGACAACAGAGGATGAGATTGGTGGATCGCATCACCGACTGAATGGGCATGACTTTGGGTAAACTCTGGGTGTTGTTGATGGACAAGGAGGCAGGCCTGGCATGCTGCGGTTCATGGGGTAGCAAAGAGTCAAACAAGACTGTGTGACTGAACTGAATATACATATATATATACAGAATTTAGAAAGATGGTAATTATGATCCTACATGATGTGGGGCAGTAAAAGAGACACAGATGTACGTGGGGAAGGCAATGTTGGATGATTTGAGAGAACAACATTGAAACATACATATTATCATATGTAAAATAGATGACCAGTGTGTGTTAGATACATGAAGCAGGGCACCCAAAGCCAGTGCTCTGGAACAACCCAGAGAGATACAGTGGGGAAGGATGTGATCATGGTGTTCAGGATAAGGGGACACATGTACAGCCATGGCTGATTCATGTCAATATGTGGCAAAAACCATCACAATATTATAAAATAATTTTCCTTCAATTAAAATAAATGAATTAATTTAAAAGATTATATAATAATGAAGATAATGGGAAAACATCTTTTTACTTCTCTGCTCAAATCTCTCCCAGAGTGTTCTGTTGAAATTAAATTAAATCCAAATATGTACCATGGCTTACAATGTCCTGTACAAACTGACTCATTTTACCTCTCTGATCTCACATGGAAATGATATTCCTCTTCTTAATTGGGCTTGAGTCACATAAAATCTTTTTCGGCTTTTGACACTGCTAAATTTATTCTTCAAAAATCTTTTACATTAACTATTCTTTCAGCTTGATATTTTCCCACAAAATGTACAAAGGTGGCTCCCTGTCATGAAGATTTCACTTCAAACATCATTTCCTCTGAAAGGCCTATCTAACCAACTTATTTAAAGCAACTGACTAACATTTTATTGCCTTGATGCCAGAAATTCTATTCTAGTGAATTTTAACATTGTTTGGCCTTCATAGCACCTGTGATTATTTGAAATTTGCTCATTTCATTCTTTCATTTTTTACCAATTTTCCTATGATCAAATTTAATTTAAGATTCATGAGGAAAGGATTGGTCTGACAGGTCCAGCAATCATTAAATGTGTTTTGAGTGAGCAAATGGGAAAATAACTAATAAACAGAAACTATTTCTTGACTTTGAATATATTAGTTGTTAATTTAACACCATTTTGATTACTAATCAATTGTATACTTATTATATAAATAATTCACATTATGCTAAATTTATTAAATATTTTTTGCATCAAGTTTTGTGTCAGGGCTGTTAATAGATGCAACAGGAACCTTTCTTTTCTTTTCCCTTAATTTTATAAGCTTGGTTGGCACTCAGTTCAGTTCAGTTCAGCTCAGTCACTCAGTCGTATCCAACTCTTTGTGACCCCATAAATCGCAGCACGCCAGGCCTCCCTGTCTATCATCATCTCCCAGAGTTCACTCAAACTCATGTCCATTGAGTTGATGATGCCATCAAGCCATCTCATCCTCTGTCGTCCACTTCTCCTCCTGCCCCCAATCCCTCTCAGCATCAGAGTATTTTCCAATGAGTCAACTCTTTGCATGAGGTGGCCAAAGTAATGGAGTTTCAGCTTCAGCCTCATTCCTTTCAAAGAAATCCCAGGGCTTATCTCCTCTAGAATGGACTGGTTGGATCTCCTTGCAGTCCAAGGGACTCTCAAGAGTCTTCTCCAACACCACAGTTGAAAAGCATCAATTTTTCGGTGCTCAGCCTTCTTCACAGTCCAACCGTCACATCCATACATGACTACTGGAAAAAAAAAATAGCTTTGACTAGATTGACCTTTGTTGGCAAAGTAATGTCTCTGCTTTTCAATATGCTCTCTAGATTGGTCATAACTTTTCTTCCAAAGAGTAAGCGTCTTTTAATTTCATGGCTGCAGTCACCATCTGCAGTGATTTTAGAGCCCAAGACAACAAAATCTGACACTGTTTCCACTGTTTCCCTATCTATTTCCCATGAAGTGATGGGACCAGAAGCCGTGATCTTCGTTGGAAAGGTGGCCTAGCATGATCAGCCTGAACAGTCCTGAGATGGAGTCCAGGTCCTATGAATTCTTTTTTAATTCCCTCCTCTTAACATTCTTAATTTCTGTAATGAGCATCATTCATTGAGATATATTGTACCCTAGTCCTCTGGTCACCCACACGAGAGAACACTATCAACCTCTGGGTTACAAAACTTACAAGACATTGTAAGAAGCAGGACCCACAAAGCAGTATGATTATGACAACAGTAACAATAGTTTTCCACCAGTCTCTCTTTCCCCAGGACAGGACCAAAGTCCAAAAGGGAATATTTTTATCAGGCATGGCTTTCACTTGATTTTGCATATCTTCCAAGGCAGTAGATACATTTTTAGATAGGTCAGGGATGTATACACAAGATTAGACTTTAATTATGGCCCAAGCACCCTGCCCCTGGGCGATTGTGAGTATGCCTAATATCATCTTATTTGAATTACTGCCTTCTTCATCTGAATTTTTTCTTTGGTCAAGGCTTGAATGGATTTTGTACTGTCTAAGAGGGCCTGTTTAGTGAAATTAGTTAAGGCCTCTACCTTAACCATGATATCCATTGTCTCTATAGAGGGTACAAACAAGGCAGCAAGATAGTCATACCATTGGAACATGGATCGTATCCATCTTGCATGCAGATAAAGCAGGTTTACTGGAGGTTGGTGTAGGCTAAGCTTAATACTGTCATGGGCGAAAGCAAATCCTAGTGTGCAACGCCCTACCCAGCTAACTGGTAACCATGGGCATAAGTTAAGCCCACAGAGCCACTGGGTCCTGTTGCGGGCTACACAACAGATTTCAGGATTATATTTTCAGTCCGACCTAGGCCACTGAATAGACTGATTGGGGTGATAGGTAACTTCAAAGATTTGTTTACATTGTCCAGGGGACAAGTAACCCATATATTTTAATTTTGTCTAGGGGTCTAGGGGGTGGTCTCCAAATCTAACTTTGTGTTCTTTTTGTTCTCAGCAAATAGTAGCAGGAGTAATCAACTGTCCTTTTTCAGAAGTCATCCAGAAATATTTATCCTAGAAATGGTAGTATTATTCAAGTTTCCAGGAGGCATGTCTCTCTTTTGTAAGGGAGCCCCTCTCCTTTTTATTTTTTATTTATGAGGTATAAGCCCTTGTTACCTCTGTAAGACTAGCGTACATGTTAAATGTAACCCTATGTCCCCAGCCCATTGACGGCTTTTTCTTACACCAGGAGAGCAAATAATGGTTATGATTGGTGAGAGAAAGAAAAGTTCCTTTCTGTTGTTTCAAGAAGGAGCACAGTGGTATAAAGTCTCCATAATGAAGTGGCGAAACCCACCACAGGATTCCATCCATTGCCAACGGGCATAGCCCCACATACCCAACAGTTGGAAGAGTTGTGGAAGACCTCATAATAATGTGCCCATGCGATGAAGACGTTGTCCTGTGCAGGAACAGTGGTCAGTCTCAGAATTACACTGGTGAGGTGGAGTAGCAGGAATCGTTTACCCCACTCCATCTTAGGGAGGGCTTCTCCGGGACCACGTTTTTTTTTTTTTTTTTCTTCTTCTTTAGAATGATCTTGGTTTCCCATGGATTGGTGGGGTCCTTCTGTGTGGTCCACTTGGCGTCTTCCAGGTCAGCATGGTATGCTTTCTTCGCTCTGGCGTGATGAATCCAAGAGACAATGTCTGCAACTTGGTGAAAATAACAGTACATGGACCCTTCTATTGGGGAGCTAGTGTGTCCTGTTTCCAGTCTTTCACCCATACCTGGTCCCCTGGTATAAACTCATGCATTTGCTCCCCCAAAGGAACAGTATTTTTTCTTGTACAAACCTAGTTACTTTATTAATTACCTTACCTAGTTGTTCTATCTGCTGTGATACTCCATCTCCTCTTACCTGAAGTGTATCAGTTACTTGTCTTATTATGGGAGGAGGCCTCCCATATATTTTGTAGGGAGAGTAGCCTTTGGACCGTGGGGTCATCCTGCATTTGAGCAAGACCATGGGAAGTAAATTCACCCAAGAACAGTAAGCCTCTATAATCTATTTAGAAAGTGTCTCCTTTAGTGTCCGGTTAGTTCGTTCTATCATTTCGGAGCTCTGAAGCTGGTAGGTAGTGTGTAACTTTCATTTTATATTCATGGCTTTACTTACTTGTATCAGATCCTATATGAAGGCTGGGCCGTTATCTGATCCTATGCTGGTGGGGAATCCAAGTCAAGGAACTATTTCCCTAAGCAGGCTCCGAGTCACTTCTGATGTTCTTTCGGTTCCGGTGGGGAAGGCCTCCACCCATTCCGAGAATGTACATACCAAGACCAACAGTTAGCGAAAATGGCTATAAGATTTCATCTCAGTGAAGTCCACTTCCAGATTTTCGAAGGGAAGGGTACGTTTTAGTTGGGTACCCGGGGGTTTTGGTCTGTACCCTGGAGCGGGGTTAATCTGAGAACAAGCGTTGTAATTTTGGGATGCCGTTCTACATAGAGAAGAGAGGCAAGGAACCAGAAAATACGTTCGGATCAATTTTTTTCAATTTGTCATGTCCTAGGTGAGTCATACGATGAGCTTGGCTCACCAGAGAGGGGACCATCCCTTCGGGCACTAGTAGCTTACCACCTGGTGGCTCCCACCATCTTTTTTTTTTTTTTTTTTCTGTTTTTGTGGCTCCCTCTACTTCAGCTAGTTGGTTTTGAGCCTCAGTGTATGTCGCAGAGTCTAGGGCCAGCTCAAGTAGCTCAACTAGGACCAATGTTCTCATGGGGATTTTCCTGGATTCCTTTTTGTCCTCGACTGTCCGCCTGGCAGTCTCATCAGCCAGCCTATTTCCTCGAGCCTGTGGGTGTCTTCCTTCTGGAGTCCATGGCAGTGCATGACTGCTACCGCTGTGGGGCTCCAGATAGCGTCTAGAAGATTCAGGATCTCCTTCTTATTCTTAATGTCCTTTCCATTGGCTGTTAGAAGGCCTCTCTCCCTGTATAGCACCCCATGTACATGGAGTGTAGTGAAAGGATACTAGGAGTCAGTGTAGATGTTCACTTTTTTGCCCTTTGACAGTTGTAGCACCATGACGAAGGCCCATAACTCAGTTCGTTGGGCTGACCAGTGTTTTTGTAAGGAGCCAGTCTCAATAACAGTCCTCTCTGTGACTAGAGCATAGCCTGACAGTTGCTGTCCTAGCTTTACCAGGCTGGTGCCACCAGTAATCAGAGTCCAGTCAGGATTTGAAATTGGCCTGTCTCAGAGGTCTGGACAGCTAGCATAGACCTCCTCTAAGACTTTCTTACAGTCGTGGGTAGGTCCACCTTCTCCTGTTGGGAGAAGTGTTGCCGGGTTTAAACCCTGGCAAGGCTCTATACAGAGGTTGGGGTTTTCACACAGCAGTCCCTGGTATTGAATAATCCCGGAATTTGACAGCCATTTGCAGGGGTCTCCTCGAAGGAGGGTGTTGGCTTCATGTGGAAACTTTATGATAAGATCCTGGCCAAAAGTCAGTTTTGTGGCTTCATGTACCAGTAAGGCAACTGCGGCCACTGCCTGCAGACAGCTAGGCCACCCGGTGGCAACGTTATCAAATTGCTTTGAAAGGTAAGCTATTGGCCTGTCCCACGTTCTCAAGGTTTGAGTCAAAACCACCATGGCTCTTTTATCTTTCTCAGTCACATATAAGGTGAATAGTTTGGTGAGGTCTAGTAATCCCAAAGCGGGGGTGGAGGTGATTGTTAGTCTTAGCTCCTCAAAGGCTTTCTGCTGTTTCTCAGTCTAATTTACTGGATTTTCTTCAGGCCCTGTCAGGAGCTCAAATAGGGACTGGGCTATTTGAGAATACCTTGGAATCCAAATCCTGCAGAATACCGTGGCCCCTAGGAACTCCCTGACTTGTCACTGAGTCTTAGGCATGGGGAGCCTCAGAATTACTTTTAGATTGGTCTAGCAACCTTGTGTCTTCCCTTAAAAAAATAAAAATAAAAAATTGCCTTACCTCCTCCTTGCATATTTGTACCTTTTTCCTCAACACTCAGTATCCCACCTCTGGCAACAATTGGAGGAGTGCTTGGGTCCCTTCCCAGCATTTTTTCCAGGTCTCAGCAACCAGCAATAGGTCTTCTACATATTGCAGGAGCCAACATCCATACCTTTCAGGCTTCCAGGTCCGAGGCCAAGGCTTTTCCAAAGATGGTAGGGACATTCTTGAACACTTGTGGGAGGCGGGTCCAACTGAGCTGCTACTTATTGTCTACGATTGCCTCCCATTCAAAGGCAAAGATGGGTTGTGACTCAGGTGCTAAGCGTATACAGAAAAAGGCATCTTTGAGGTCCAAGCAAGTATAGATCCTTGTTTTAGGTGGGAGGAGGCTAAGTAAGGTATGGGGTTTAGGACAGTTGGGTGCAGATTACAGTGGCCTGATTGACCAATCTGAGATCCTGTATAGGCCTATGGTCTTGTCTTCCTTTCTTCTTTACTGGTAAAATTGGTGTGTTCCAGGCTGATTAACATTTTACCAGAATGCCTTCTTGCTTTAGCCTATTGATGTGAGGCAGAATACCAATTTTGGCTTCTATGAGTATTGGGTATTGATGCTTTTCACTGGGTTGGTGCCTGGTTTGAGTTCTATTATTACAGGGGCTTGCTGTCTGGCTAGCCCAAGGGGGTTATCTTTGGCCCAGACCTCAGGGAACAGCTGAGTTAGCCTTTTCTCCAACTCTGTTGCTTTGTCTTGGCTGTCTCCAGTGTGCTCATGTAACCTCTATTCGTCTTGAGGGGGCACAGAAAGGGAGAGTAAGTAGGTTGTTGTGCCCACCCAAAAAGTGGGCCTCTCTTCAGGAGAGAAAGTCACTTGTGCTCCCAGCTTGGAGACTAAGTCTCTTCCCCACAGGGGTATTGGGCACTCATGATATAGAGGAACTCATGAATCACTTGGTGACCCCCATCTGACATTTCCTGGGCTGGCAAAATGACTTAATCATTTTTTCTCCTGAGAGCCTGATTACAACAGTGGTCCTTTTAGACAGTGGCGCCACAGGCTTAGTTACCATGGACAGTTTTGCCGGGATCCAGGGTGAGGAATTCCACCCGTGACAAGGCCATGTGGGAGGAAGCCTGACAAATGCAAGGATGTGACGGCTTCAGGTTTTCCCCCTGGAATTTCCTGAGCATCCAAACCCCCCAAAATAAAAATCTGTCGGCTTTTGTTCTCTGCTTCTCTACTCTTCTAATACACTCTGAAAAAAGTCATCTCTAAGCTTTGGTCTTCTGCATCTAAAAGGGATGTTTCAGTTAAACCTCCTCTAGTAGTTCTCTAGCTTGCCTAACAAGTTTCCCGGACCCCTTACAGCTTGTGAATTGCTTACAGCCCCCAACCGGGAGAGACACAAAGCTTGAAAGCATCTTAAAGATACAGAACCTTTTTTAAAGAGTTAAAAACTGTATTGGTGACGGGTTTTCACTGTTGATTCAATGATNGGACTAGTGTCTCAGCCTAGTTTCTTGGGAATCTGGTTCTCCCCATGTCTCTTTCTCTCACCCCTTTCTCTTCTCCTTCTTCCTCCTCTTTACTCTAACTTCAGGCTGAATTCCCATCTGGAATGGAGTGGCTCTCCAAGTCTACTTACCTGCCCCGGCCCCAAGATCCGTGAGAGAGAGTGCCCAAGGAGGGGCACTCTCCACTATTCGAATGGGCGCCGGCGGCCCCACGTAGATGGTGCAAGCTCCTTGTCTGGAGCTTTATTGGATTTCTCCGTAAACCAAGTTATTCAGCCTCTTTTCTCCACTTAATTTTCCTACTATACTATTTCTTCTAATCTCCTTTATATTTCTGTATAAATTTTTCCTCGCCTATTCCGTCTCTCCTTCAAATCACCCTGGTTCCACTGGGGCTGGACCCTGGCACAGATTTGTTCTTGTTTCCACCATAAAGTCAATGTCTTGGTCTCCAGTTTTTAAAGTTACCACAGGTTCTTAGGCACCTGATGTTTTTGAGCCCCAGCATCCCTATTCAGTCTCAATGTTAGTGAGTTTTGCAACTGGGAGGGGTTTACTATCCTTTCTTCCTTCTGGGCACTTGTTCTTCCAATGACTGAACTCACAGCATTGGAAGCATTGATTTGGCTGTAATGGAGCCCAAGGCCTTCGTTGGGACCAGTTGGAGGGCTTTCCTGACTTCGAAGATGGGGTTGGGGGGTTTCTTTCCTTTGGCGGTGGAAAAGTCTTCGGAAGACTTTCCAAGTGCAGCAGCCAACATTGCAAACCTCTTGTCTATTCTCCTCTGTTCGTCTTTATACCTTTTCTGATATTTCTTTTCTATTTCCTTTTCCCTATTTTTGAACACCTTATCTGTTATTTCAATAAGTTGAAAACTAGGAATGGATAGAACTCCCTCAGTCTTTTGAAGCTTTTGTTTTATGTCAGGACATACTTGCGAGATAAATGTCAAATTGATAACAATCTGGAAACCCGTAGCTTCTGGATCTATGGGAAGATCCAGACTACGGACTTCTATGTATAGAGTCTGCAGGCTTCACAAAGTCTCTAGTAAAATTCAGAAGGTGGCTCGTTCCCCTTCTGAACTATCATGGCCAGTTTTGACATGTCCATCGGCCTCTGGGCTCCCCTTTTAAGTCGTGTATAATCACTGTCCAGTATCTGTCTAATTGGATTTTTCCCTTCTCTGTATTATAGTCCCAATTAGGTCTGTCAGTGGGGAAGGCTTGTTCTATCCACCTCTCTGGGTTAGCAGTGCCCTCAGGAACCATCTCCTGTAACCATTTCCTCGCCTCAGTGTTGATCTTCTCTTTTCTGTACTGAAGAGGGATGCTAGTAATTGCATTATATCATCCCAGGTTGGTCCATGGGTGCAGAAAATAGTCTCTATTAGCCTAGTTATTCCCTGGGGTTCCACCGAGTTAAAGGGGGTGTGTTTTTGCCAGTTCAGTATATTGGTTGATGAATAGTGTTGATAGTAATAGGCTACAGGAACTTGGTAATAATTACCATCTTCCCCTATCACTGGAGGTTGTTGGACTTCTCTAAGGGGCATCTACAAGGGTATTCTTTCCTCTGGCTCTTTGGAAGAGTGGAGCCTTTGTTTAATTCCAGTGGTTCCTCCCCTTTGTCCCAGAGTACTTACCAGAAGTGGAGGGTAGAGTTTAGGAAACATAGTGGCAGCATCCAGGGTGGTAAAGTCCAGTGGGCTCATTGTCCCTCCAGCTGAAGCTGGAGCCTGCTGGGGGCGNTGCTGGAGGCGGAGGGGGTGGGGTGGAGGGGAGCAGCTCTACAACCTGTGGAGCTGTTGGGATGGTTGTGGAGTCCAGGAGGCTTACTGGTCTCGGGCTGATTTCTCAGGTTGGGCCTCTGGTGGCCTTGGTGATACTAGCTGGCTGGATCATCATCCAATATGGTGGTGGGGGAAGTTCATCTCCTTCAACGACCTGTAAAATTCCCTTTTCATCCTTGGTTACCTTTTGGGCCATCAAGATTTTTCCTCCCCCACCATGAGTGTAAAAACGAGCCCATTTTGAGATGGCTGGGCGGGGCGGGTCTTGGGCTATTCCCAGTCTATGTACAGGAACTGATCTGAGTTTCCAGGCTTTCCCGTAACTATAGCATAGACTGCCTTTATGAGAGTTAAGTCCTTAGTTCCCTCTGGTGGCCAGCCAACACCCATGGAAGGCCATTCGACTTCACAAAGGGTGTGGAGCCGGCCGGGTGTCATTTTCCTCCTGTAGTCTCCATCAAATCCTTTCTTAAAATTCTTAATCACATTCTCCAACTGAGTGGCCTTAGATTAGCTTCCTCCCATTTTCTTACCTCTGGATTCCCATGTCCCAGGGCCTTCCTGAGAAGCCAATCTACCTGTTTCCACTGGCAGGGGAGATGATGGGTCACACAGCACATGGGTGCCTCCTGGGGGAGGGCTGAATACAAGCATACAAATTTCAATGTTCTCTTTCTAAAACCCTGTGGTGACCACTTGGCACGTTTCCTAAGATGGCATGGACACACTTCCTGACTGGCTTTCTTAAACCCTAAGTTCCCTTTCTTTCTCTCTGGCATGGCCATTGACCTGAGTGCCAAGCAGCTATTGTCGCCAACCTAAAACAGCTTCCTATGTGTCTCCCTTTTGGTCCCTCCTGGGGGGTGATCAGGCCCCCTATTCCACCCTACGGGCTGGGTTCCTTCTCACCTGAGTGCTCAGTTCCCTTGCTGCCATTCACTACCTGCCAAAGAGAAGAAACCCAGCGTTGAAAGGGTGAATTCTTCCAGAGGGCTGAGGCACCTCCCCCTCTAGGAGATTCAAGCCACAAAGCCTTGAGGTGGCCTCAAATGAGACCTATCTCCCCAAAGTGAGAAGTTTCCCAGCCAATGCACAAAATGTTGTAGCCATGCATTCCAGGAAAGAAATTCACTCAGAAGGACAACGTAGATAGTGAAGTGCAGTTTATTGCACTGGCAGGCCCAAGACAGAGTCTCCTTTTAGCCAAGGACCCTGACCAGCATTTGTGAAAATCTTTTATACCCCATGTGTACGTGTCTGAACCACCACTCCAAATTCCTTAAGACTTACATAAACCGCGGAAAATACAATCCCAATAACCCCATCATTCATGTGCTGTGTGCTCAAACAGTCAAACAATTAGCCAATAATCAATAAGCCTGAGGTTACACTCTGATAGGTACAGGAAAAAAAAAAAAATGGCCTGTCTGGAGGAAGGGGTAATTAATGGATGTTTTCCCTTAGGTGATGAGTAACCTAGATACGATCTTCAAGGTTCCCCTGTCTGGAGGGGGTCTTATCCTTCTGTTGTCATTTTCATAGGCACTAAACACAGAGTTTGGAGTCCACTGGAAAGGTGGATGAGCATGATCACCATGAATAGGCCTAAGATGTAGTCCAGGCCCTATGAATTCCTTCTTCAGTCAAACCATAATAGTCCTCTGCCTGCCAGATAGATTGTCCTGGATATTTTATAGGTATTTATGATTTCAATAAATCAGCCTTCAGTCTGGTCCAGCTTCTTTTCTACATAATTTTATTTAAGAGAAAAGTCGTTATGTATTTTGAAAGAGCAAATATGTGCATATAGGTTTTTAAAATTATTTACATATTTTCTATTTTTTACTAAGAGAACAGAGCTTTCTTGAAATTTAAAGAGATGGTTTATATTATTTCATATCAAATCTCTACATTACTCAGCATTCAGTCTTCAAATTTTAGTGACACTTGTGCTCCAAGAGTTTTGGGATACTTTATCATAATGTGCTAACTTTTTAAAAATTCATCATAGCAAAGCACAAGGTATTCCACAGTGAAAATAGGTTGGGAATAAATCTACATATAATAGAGTATTTTAACAAAGAATTATGGTTAGGTTTATTGCAAAAAATAAAGAAACAAATATCACCCCTTATGTTAATTTGGGATCTATGGGAAGTTATATGTTAAAAGATCTAATAATATGACTCATATTTTCTGGACTCTTTCACAGTACTTAAAAGAAGCCTCTTGGCATATTAAACAATTTGTGGTCAAAATGTATACAAACTTAAATGATATGGTTTTTTTTTTGTCCCTTTTCATTTTTGTATGTTTAAGAAGGAACAACTTATAATGCAGTTCCCCATATAAAATATTTACCTCAACTCATTTGGGAAAAAAAAAAAAAAAAAGCAGTTAGCTATTTGGCAGTTCCTGAACATACATCAGTATCTGCATTATTCAACTAACAGTTTTTAGAACACCTACCAAGTGTCATATCCTGGGAATATAAAAGTAAAAAGAAAAGGAACTCTTGTTTCATCTTGAAATCTAGAAAAGAAGAAATTATCTAAATAATTACTACAACACTGTATGGCATTTGTTATAATAATGATAACTAAACCATATATGGGATTTGAGAAAGCTTATTAAAGTAATATTTGATCTTAGGATGAAATATTAAGTTAATGTGCTTGGTGAAGAAATCAAGAAAAAGAGTTTGCAAATGAAAAGGAATAGAGGCATTGGTTTAAACATGGCATTTTAAGTAGCTTAGTGTTTTTGAATTGCAAAAAAAATTGTAAATAGTGAAAAGGAAACTAAGTGACACTAAACATGGAATTTGCTAGTCATATGAAATATTGTGTATTTTTCCTTCAGGAAATGAGGAATACATGCAAACATTTGAGGAGAGACTGGCAAAATTGGATTAAGTGCTAAAATATGAAACTGGTAAAACTATAGGATATAGTTAGTAAAGATATAAGATTGGAACAAGCAGTGAAAACAATAAGAGGTTGCCATAATACTCAAAGTCAAAATTATGAGTTCAAATGTAAAGTGTGTAAAAATAAATGAAGATCACTCAAGTGAAAATACAAGTTACTCATTTAGATCTTACTATAGCAAGAGAGACAACCATTATCATCTGCATTTGTAAACACTCACAGATAGGTAACAAATGAGAAAGCTTTACAGTGAAGAAATGGGAGGATTTAGGTGTGCTATAATTAGAAGTCACTGGCATGGGGAAACTGGAGGCATTACAGACAAGGAATGGGAGAATCCTATGGGCTTGTATTGAGTACTCTGGATTTCTCTAACTGGCCCTGAACTAGAAACAGGGACAACAGTAGGAAAACTGATAGATCCTGACTGTTCTCGGCAGATTAAAAGAAGTTTTAGCTTGGTTTCCTGGGCTGATTGCTGAAGAAGTTCTCATTTAGCTTTTGGATTGGTTAGTAGAGAATGACTGGTCAGAGTTCTATAGNTAGATCCTGACTGTTCTCGGCAGATTAAAAGAAGTTTTAGCTTGGTTTCCTGGGCTGATTGCTGAAGAAGTTATCATTTAGCTTTTGGATTGGTTAGTAGAGAATGACTGGTCAGAGTTCTATAGTTACATGTGGTCTATCTTTTTTTTTTTTGTATATTCATCTTTAAAGTGGGTAAGAATATGTAGACTGCATAATTACATAATCTGACCTTTGATTATATCTGAATCTGAGGAAGGACATCTAGAAGAGCAGGGGAACAGGTTGAGGGGTAAGAACAAATATCTATTAATGCTGTTTGTCAGGCACTTGGATAAAATTTGTAATATGCTGTCAATGCTTATCTTAGTCAGACAATAAGCATACATGGCTGAAGCAGGATATTCTCAACATAAGGGAACTCATGGAAACGATTCTGAGATAAGTAGACTCTAATCATGCACTTAAATCTAGAATTTTAACAAATATATATTATTTTGAATATAAAGCTCAACCAGAAATTTTTTGACACTGCCTTCTGTAAAATAGTACTTGAAAATCAGGCACAAGGTAATTAAAAAAAAAAAAAAAAGCTTTGAGGAAAGCTAAAAGAAATAATTATTTTTCTTTCCATTTCTTTTCTTTTACTTAAAAATACTTTTTCAGCACCATCAGACCAGCTTTGCAACAAATGCTAAAGGAACTTCTCTAAGCAGAAAAAAGGCTAATATTAGAAACAAGAAAATTATGAATGGAAAATCTCACTGGTAAAGACAAGCATAAAGTAAAGGTAAGAAATCATCTATACAAAAATATGACATTAGCATTATCAATTGTGAGAAGAGGTGAGCACAAACGCAGTATATTGGAAATGCATTTGAAATTAAAAGATCAACAACTTAAAATAATACTGTTTATATATAGACTGGTATATCCAAACCTCATGGTAATCTCACACTGAAAATCTACAATATGTACAAATACAAAAGACAAAAAGAAATCCAAACACAACACTAATGTTAGTCATCAAATCACAACAGGAAAAAGAAAAAAAGAAGGGTGAAAAAGACCTACAGACACACACACACACACAACTAAGAAAATGACAGTAGGTATATATGAATAATTACCTTAAATATAAAAACGCTAAATATTTCAACCAAAAGACATAGACTGGCTGAATGGATACAAAATCAAGACCTGTATATGCACTGTCTATAAGAGACCCACTACATATCTAGGGACACATACAGACTGAAAGTGAAGGGATGGAAAAAGATATTCTAGGCAGATGAAAATTAAAAGAAAATGGGTTTTAATGCTCATTTCTAAAAAAAAAAAAAAGACTTTAAAATAAACACTGTTACAAGAGACAAAGAAAGACATTAAATAACGATCAAAGAATCAGTCCAAGAAGATATATTAACTACAAATATGTGCCCCCACTGTTGTTGCTTTTTAGTCACTAAATCATGCCCAACACTTTTGTGACCCCAAGGACTACAACCCTTCAGGGTCTTGTCCATGGGATTTCCCAAGCAAGAATGCTGGAATGGGTTGCCATTTCCTTCTCCAGTTACTCTTCCAGATCCAGGGATCAAACCTATTTCCTGAATTGGCAGGTAGATTATTTTACGAATCACCAGCAGGGAAGCCCACACACCCAATACAGGAGAATCTCAATATATAAACATAAGTGTTAACAGCCATAAAAAGGGAGAGTTATAGCAACACAATAATAGTGGGGATTTTAACATTCCACTTTTACCAATGGACAGATCATCCAGACAGAAATTTAATAAGGAAACATACAATTTATTGACACGTTAGATCAGATAGTTTTAACTGATACTGTGCTTTGGCCATCTCACGCGAAGAGTTGACTCATTGGAAAAGACTCTGATGCTGCAAGGGATTAGGGGCAGGAGGAAAAGGGGACGACAGAGGATGAGATGGTTGGATGGCATCACTGACTCGATGGACATGAGTCTGAGTGAAATCCGGGAGCTGGTGATGGACAAGGAGGCCTGGAGTGCTGCCATTCATGGGGTCACAAAGAGTCGGACAGGATTGAGGGACTGAACTGAACTGAACTAAACTGAAGAGCATTTCATCCAAAAGCAGCAAAATTCACATTAATTACAATTACACATGGAACGTTCTCCAGGATTGACCACATACTGGCCCACAAACTGATTCCTGGCAAATTTAAGAGAATTAAAATCATATCAACCACATTTTCTGAATGCAATGCTATGAGTTTGGAGATCAACTACATGAAAAAATGTAAAAGTTAGAAGCACATGGAGGCTAAAATTGTTTAGCTGCAAAACAACTGATTGATCATTGAAGAAATCAAGAGGAAAATAAAAAAATATATATAGAGGCAAATGGCAATGAAAGCACAATGATCCAAAACCTTTGGGATGCAGCAAAAACTGTTCTTAAGAGGCAAATTATAGTAATGCACTCTTATCTCAATAAACAAGAGCAATCATTAATAGACAGCCTAACCTTACAACTGAAGCAACTAGAAAAGAAGAACAAACAAAATGAAAAATTAGTAAGAATAAATAAATAATAAAGATCAGAGCAGAAATAAAGAGATCAAAAAATAGAAAAAAATAAATGAAATTAAAAGCTGGTTCATTAAAATAAATCAGTCCTGAATATTCATTGGATGGACTGTTGCTGAAAATGAAGCTCCAATATTTTGGCAACCTGATGTGAAGAGTTGACTCATTGGAAAACACCCTGATGCTGGTAAAGATTGAAGGCAGGAGGAGAAGGGAACTACAGAGAATGAGATAGTTGGATCTCATGAACTCGATGAACATGAGTTTCAGCAAGCTCTGGGAGTTGGTGATGGACTGTGAATCCTGGTGTGATTCAGTCGATGAGGTTGAAAAGAGTCGGGCATTACTGAGGGACTGAACTGAGCTAAAAAGCTTGTTCTTTGGAAATATAAACAAAATTGATGCACCTTCAACTAGACTCATCAAGAAAAAAGAGAAGGCTCAAGTCAATAAACTTAGAAATTAAAAAGAAGTCACAACAGACACCACAGAAATATAAAGGAATCTAAGAGATTACTACAAGCAACTATTATCCAATAAAATACACAACCTGGAAGAAATGGACAAATTTTTAGGAAGGTACAATCTCCCAAGGGTGAACCTGGAAGAAATAGAGAATGTAAACAAACCAATCATAAGTACAGAAATTGAATCTGTGACTAAAAATCTCACAACAAACAGAAGTTGAGGATCAGATGGCTTCACAGGCAAATTCTATCAAATATTCAGAGAAGACTTACCATTTATGCTTCTGAAATTATTCAAAAAAATTGCAAAGGAAAGCATACTCTCAAAGTCTTTCAATGAGGCCATTATCAACCCGATATTACAACCAGAAAAAAAAAATCAAGAAAGGAAATTACAGGTACCCTGGTAACACAAATAGTAAAGAATCTGCCTGAATGTGGGAGACCTGGGCTCAGTCCCTGGGTTGGGAATATCCCCTGGAGCAGAGCATGGCAACTGACTCCAGAATTTTTGCCTGGAAAATCCCCATGGACAGAGGAGGCTGGTGGGCTGCAGTCGATGGGATTGAAAAGAGTTGGACACGATTGAGCAACTAAGCACAACACATCACTGAGGAACATAGATGCAAAATACCCTCAGCAAAATACTAGCAATCCAACATTCAACAGTTCATGCATCATGATGAAGTTGGATTTATTCAAGGATGCAAGAATTCTTCAATATTGACAGAACAATCAGTGACACACCACATTAACAAATTGAAAAATATAAATCATATGATCATCTTGAAAGATGAGGAAAATTATTTTGACAAAATTCAGCACCCATTCTAGTTAAAAACTCTCCAAAAAGTTGGCATAGAGGGAACATGCATCAACATATCAATAATAAAGGCCATACATGACAAACCTATATTCAAGAGTGAGAAACTGAAAGCGTTTCCTTTAAGATCAAGAATAAGCCAAAGCATTCCTACTTTCACCACTTTTTATTCAATATAGTTTTGGAAATCCTAGCCATGGCAATGTGAAGGAAAAAGAAATACAAATTGTAAAAAAAGAAGCAAAACTGTCACTGTTTGCAGATGACGTCATTGCTGTTGTTACTCAGTCGCCCAGCTATGTCCATCTCTTTGCAACACCATGGACTCCAGCATGCCAGGAATCCCTGTCCATCATCAATTCCTGGAGCTTACATAAACTCATGTCCATTGAGTCGGTGATGCCATCCAGCCATCTCATTATCTGATGCCTTTTTCTCCTTCTGCACTCAATCTTTCCCAGCATCAGAGACTTCCAATGAGTTGTCTGTTTGCATCATATCAGTTCAGTCGTTAGGTCATGTCCGATTGTTTGTGACCCCATGGACTGCAGTACATCAGACTTCACAGTCCATCATCAACTCCTAGAGCTTGCTTGGACTCATGTCCATCGAGTCAGTGATGCCCTCCAACCATCTCATCTTCTGTCATCTACTTCTCCTCCTGCCTCCTCCTCAATCTTTCCCAGCATCAGGGTATTTTCCAATGAGTCCATTCTTCACATCAGGTGGCCCAAGTATTGGAGCTTCAGCCTCAGCATCAGTCCCTCAAATGTATGTTCAGGATTGGTTTCCTTTAGGAGTGCCTGGTTTGATCTCTTTACATGCCAAGGGACTCTCAAGAGTCTTTTCCAACACCACATTTCAAAAGGATCAGTTCTTTGGCACTCAGCTTTCTTTATGGTTCAACTCTCAGATCCATACATGACTACTGGAAAGAACATAGCTTTGACTAGTTGGACCTTTGTTAGCAAAGTAATGTCTCTGCTTTTGAATATGTTGACTAGGTTTGTCATCTTTTTGCATAAGATGACCAAAATACTGGGGCTTCAGCTTCAGCATCAGTCCTTCCAGTGAATTTTCAGGGTTGATCTCCCTTAAGATTGATTGGTTTAATCTTGCTGTCCAAGAGACTTTTGGGAGTCTTCTCCAGCATGGCAATTCAAAGGGATCAATTATTTGACATTCTATCTCCTTTATGATCCGGCTGTCACAACTATATGGACCACTGGAAGACCATAGCACTGCCTTGTTGTGGTGAAGTGGCTTGCATAACTCCACGAAGCTATGAGCCATGCTGTGCAGGGCCACCTAAGATGGACTAGTGATAGCAGATAGTTCTGACAAAGTGTGATCCACCAAAAGAGGAAATGGTAAACCACCCCAGTATACTTGCCATGAGAACCTCATGAACTGATTAAAAGGCCAAAAATATATGACATCAAAAGATGAGTCCCCCAGGTCTGAAGGTATCCAATATGCTACTGCAGAAGAGCAGAGGACAATTACCAATAGCCCCAGAATGAATGAAGCAGTTGGGTCAAAGCAGATACAACCCTCAGCTGTGAATGTGTCTGGTGATGAAAATTAATTCTGATGCTGCAAAAAAATAGTACCGTATAGGAACCTGGAATGTTTGGTCCATGAATCAAGGAAAATTGGAGGTGGTCAAGCAGGAAACATTAAGAATAAATATCAGCATCCTAGGAATCAGCAAACTAAAATGCATAGGAATGGGTGCATTTAGTTCAGATTACCAATGTATCTACTACTGTTTGCAAGAATCCTATAGAAGAAACAAAGTAATCAGAATCAACAAAGGAATCTGAAATACAGTACTTGGGTGCATGACAGATGACATGGTACCCTACATTAAAAAAGAAAGAAAGAAAGAAAGAAAAGGTAATTCTAAAGATGCTATTGGAAAACCACTAGGGCTAATCAATAAATTTAGTAAATTTGCAGAATGCAAAACTAATACACAGAAATCTATTGCACTTCTACATAGCAGCAGTGAAATGTCAGAAAGAGAAATTCAAGAAATATTCATATTTACCATCGAATCCAAAAGAATAAAATACCTTGGGGGAAAAACCCACCTAAGTAGACAAAGGAGCTTCCTTAGTGGCTCAGATGGTAAAGAATCTACTTGCAATGTGGGAGACACTGGTTTGATCCCTGGGTTGGGAAGATCCCCTGGAGAAGGGAATGGCTACTCACTACAGTATTCTTACTTGGAGAATTCCATGGACAGAATTCCATGCACAGACTGTAAGCAGCCTATAGCCCATGGGATTGCAAAGAATCAGCATGACTAAGTGACTAACACTTTCACTTTTCACTTTCATGAAGACAAAAGAACTATTCTCCAAAAAATAAATAAATAAAAAATATAAATGACACTGATGAAAGAAACCAAAGAGGGCACAAACAGATTGAAAGATATTCCATGTTCCTTGGTTGGGTAGTATAGTACCCAAGACAGTCTACAGATTCAATGTAATCCCTATCAAATTACCAATGGCATTTTTCACAGAATTTGTCTGGGAAAAAAGAGGACCCAAAATAGCCAAAACAATCGTGAAAAAGGAAAGTGCAACTGGAGGAATCAGGCTCCCTGACTTCAGACTAAATGTCAAAGCTACACTCAAGAAATGGAAAAGCATGGAACTGGTATAAAAACAGAAATATAGATCAATGGAATAGAATGGAAAGCCAGAAAATAAACCTATGCACCTATTGTCAGTCAATCCATGAAAAGCAGTCAAGACTATACAACTGATGAGGACAGTCTCTTCAATAAATGTTGCTGGAAAAACTGGACTGTTACATGTGAAAGAATGAAATTAGAAAACATCCTAACACCGTACACAAAAATAAATTAAAAACAGATTAAAGAACTAAATATAAGACTGCTGCTGCTGCCAAGTCACTTCAGTCGTGTCAGACTCTGTGTGACCCCATAGACGGCAGCCCACCAGGCTCCCTGGTCCCTGGGATTCTCCAGGCAAGAACACTGGAGTGGGTTGCCATTTCCTTCTCCAAATATGAGACTTCATACTATAAAATTCTTATATGAAACTATAGGCAGGACATACTTTGACTTAACAACAATATCTTTTATTGAGCCACATCCTAGAGCAATGGGAATAAAAACAACAATGAAAAAATGGGACCTAATTATATAATAAGATTTGCACAGCAAAGAAAATCAGAGACAAATGATGGAACACTCAA
>SJYQ01000203.1:143999-160736 GCA_006410935.1 Redunca redunca | reverse complement strand
GAGACAGCAAAAGAGACACAGATGTATAGAGCAGACTTTTGGACTCTGAGGGAGAGGGAAAGGGTGGGAATATTTGGGAGAATGGCATTGAAACATGTATACTATCATGTAAGAAACGAATCGCCAGTCTATGTCCAGTGCAGGATACAGGATGCTTGGGGCAGGTTCACAGGGATGACCCAGAGAGATGTTATGGGGAGGGAGGTGGGAGGGGGGTTCATGTTTGGAAACGCATGTACACCCATGGTGGATTCATGTCAATGTATGGCAAAACCAATACAGTATTGTAAAGTAAAATAAAGTAAAAATAAAAATTAAAAAAAAAGAAAATAATTATCTTGGCCAAAGTAGTTCTCATGGATGCCCATTCCAATTTATTTTTAAACTAATGGTAAAACTGGGTAAATATGTCCCAATTTCTTTTTTAAAAAAAATCACAAACATTTAAAAAAGCTATATATAAACTTAAAAAATTGCAAAAGTAAATAAACAAAAATTGACCTTGAAAATCTACTCTAGATGATATGATTCTAGTGAGAGGGTAACAGTTAAGAAGGCCAGAGGACACCAAGCAGCAGGAGGAAATAAACTGCAGTGGCAGACTTTATTTTTCCCCCTTCCCTGTTGACAAAACTGGTTTTGCCTAAGACCAAGTTTTTTTGTTTTGTTTTGTTTTGTTTTCTTTTATTTTCTCAAACCTTGAGCTGATAATGGCTCAACAAACCAGTATTCATATCAATTGCTTTATGGCCAGGGAAGACACACCTTGTGCCTTCATATCTCAAATATGCATATTGTGGGAAAGGGGCTTGGTGAAACTCCCTCAGCTTTGAGGTGTTTCTTTTATCTGATTAGAAGCTCACCAGCAGATGTAAAATGCCTTGCTAAAAACTATCAATGGAGCACTCTTTCTGTCTCCTTCTGTTGTCTATGTCAGAAGCTCTCCCTATCTCTATCATACTTTAACAAAACTTTGCTATATAAAAAGCCCCACATAGTCAAGGCTTGTCTCTGCCCCTGGATCGAAATCTGCTCCTCCAGGGGTCACGAATCCCAGCATAACACAGCAAAGTTAAATAGGTAATGCGGTAAACTTACTCTTCTTTACTGTCACCAAAATTAACAACATCAAAGGAAATAGTATTTATCTCAGGAAATAATTGTCAGAAAGAGATCAAAGAGAAAGAAAGACAGAAAAACAAAACAAAACACAAATTTGTAATGTGAACTGGTAGTGATAAATAAATGATATATATAGTTACAAATCTGACAAAGGATTTGTATCAAAATACTTATAGAATTCTCACTACTCAGTTATAAGTCAAATAAGCAAAATAAGCGAATACTGAGAGATAAAAAAAATAAAAATAAAAACACCCTTCACCAAAGAAATGCACAGTTTTCAAATAAGCACACAAGTAGATGTTTGACATCATTACTCATTAAGAAAATGCAGACTAACTTCAAAATGAGATATACATCAATTAGAAAGGCTAAAATTTTAAAGGCTGATGATACAAAGACTGGGAGTATAAGCATAATGACTAAGTTTATACTCTGATGGTAGAACTGTAAAATGGTATAGACACTTTGGAAAATGCTTTGGTATTTCTTAAGAAATTAGACAGAAACTTACCACATGACAGAGCCATTCCACTCTTTGGTATTTATCCAAGATAAATAAAAAAATATTCCAGAAATATTTAGAGTAGTTTTAAGTTAGCAAAAATTTATAACACTTCAAATGTACATTAACAAGTGAGTGGAAAAACAAGCTCTGGTATATACAAATGGATAAAAATACTATTTTAAAATAAGAGACATTGGTAGGCACTACATCATAGATAAATCTTGAAATATTTTGCTGAGAGATAGTGCATGATCAAGTACATGATGTCTTGTTTATTAGCACGAGGGAAAGAACATGCAAACTAACTTATTATGACAAACAGCTGTACGAATGATGACCATAGAAGGAGAAGAGGTTGAAGAAAAGAATCACAAAGTGACTCAGGAATTTTTAGGTAACTTGCATGTGTTTGTTATACCGATTATGGTGTTGGTTTCCGGGGTTTATACATGTGCCGATTGCTGTAAAATTATACATTTTAATTATGTTTAATATATGCCAATTATACCTTAATACATCTGTTACAAAGAATAAGCACAAATGACACATGCACACACAAATGTTCAAAACACTAATTTAGAAAGGAGAAACTGAAATTTAAAATTATAAGTTTAGAAAAGAAGCATAGTATTTGAGCTTGAATTATACACAGTAAAGAGATTAAAGTGCAGTTTTTCCAAAGTAAAGCGCTCTTTACAGTTGCCAATATTAGCAAAATCTCTTTTACTGGCCTGTTAGGGAGTCGCAGTGAAAGTGGTCAGATTATTTCATATGGATGCCTAGACATTTTAGGGAAGAACAACATTCAAACACTGGCTGATTTTACAAACAAAAGTAACAGAGCAGAGGAAGTAAGGCTTTTAGGGACTGTGTATCATTCAGAAGTAAACATATAGAAGCAGAATCGTTGACTACTGATTGGTGCTGGTTAAGTTCAGATCAGTCCCTCAGTTATGTCTGACTCTTTGGAACCTTATGAACTGCAGCACACCAGGCTTTCCTGTCCATCACCAACACCCAGAGTCTGCTGAAACTTACGTCCATCAAGTTGGTGCTATCAGGCACTATATTTAGTAGTTCAGGGCTTGACTATAAGGTTAAACAATAGTACTTTTTCTATTTTCTTCCTTAAATTTGGAGAATACATTTTCCTTACTCACCATAAGAAAAACTTGAAAAATTGGATTAAGAGATCATACCAGTCAAACCTAAGGGAAATCAATCCTGAATATTCATTGGAAGGACTGATGCTAAAGCTGAAGCTCCAATACTTTGACTACATGTAGCGTCGACTCATTAGAAAAGACCCTGATGCTGGGAAAAATTAAAGGCAGGAGGAGCAGGGGATGACAGAGGATAAGATGATTGTATGGCATCACTAACTCGATGGACATGAGTCTGAGCAAGCTCTGGGGTTGGTGATGGACAGGGAACGGTGGAGTGCTGCAGTCCATGGGGTTTCAAAGAATCAGACATGACAGCAACTGAACAACAGCAAGTCTACACTATTAGAAAGCACAAAGGCAAGCCATAGACTGACAAAATATGTATTTTCACAGATACATAAAGAACAAAGTTTTAATGTGCATTACTTACATATAAAACTTATGCTAATCAATAAAGAAAAAACAGGCAGCACAACAGGAAAGTTGGTAAGTGATATGAGCAAGCTTTATGAAAACCAAAATGAAATCCAAATGCCTCATAAAACTTGGGAAGTTGTTCAATCCCATTAGTTATTGGATAAATGTTCATTACAATAACAACTATACATCAGAATATGTATCATTGTAGAATAACACTACAGACATAAGAATTTCTCATCAAAAAAAAAAAAAGAGAAAAGTCTGACAACACAAAATTACCACAAGGGAATGGCAACTCACTCCAGGATTCCTGCCTGGAGAATTCCATGGATAAAGGAGCCTGGTGTGTTACAGTCCATGGGTCACAAAGAGTCAGACACGACTGAATGACCAGCATTTTCACTTTCATTTTCATATATACATTGCTTTCAAGAAAGTAAATTAATACATTTTTGGAATATTATTGACATCAAAATTGCCAACATCCATTTCATCATCAAAAATGAAAGAGAATTCCAGAAAAATATCTACTTCTGCTTTATTGACTATGCCAAAGCCTTTGTCTGTGTGAATCACAAAACACTGTGGAAAAGTTTTAAAGAGATGGGAATACCAGACCACCTTTCCTGGGAAATCTGTATGTAAGTGAAGAATTATCAGTTAGAACTGGACATGGAACAACAGACTGGTTCCAAATCAGGAAAGGCGTTTGTCAAGGCTGTATATTGTCACCCTGCTTATTTACCTTATATGCAGAGTACATCATGAGAAACGCTGGGCTGGAGGAAGCACAAGCTGGAATCAAGGTTATCAATAACCTCAGATATGCACATGATATCACTCTTATGGCAGAAAGTGAAGAACTAAAAAGCTGCTTGATGAAAGTGAAAGAGGCAAGTGAAGAAGTTGGTCTTTTAATTTCTTGGCTGCAGTCACCATCTTCAGTGATTTTTAGACCAACAGAATGAAATCTGTCACTGTTTTTGCTTTTTGCCCATTTATTTGCCATGAAGTGATCGGACTGGATGCCATGATCTTCATTTTTTGAATGTTGAGTTTTAAGTCAGGTTATTCATTCTTCTCTTTCACCATCGTCAAGATATTCTTTAGTTCGTCTTCAATTTCTGCCATTAAAGTGATGTCATCTGCATATCTGAGATTGTTGATATGCTTCCCTGAAATCTTGATTCCAGTTTGTGAGTCATCCAGCCTGGCATTTCATATGCTGTGCTCTTCATATAGATTAAAGAAGTAGGGGACAATATACATCCTTGATACTCCTTTCTCAATTTTGAACCAGTTCCTCTTACATGTCCAGTTCTAACTCTTCTTGACCTACATACAGATTTCTCAGGAAGAAGGTCAAATGGTCTGGTATCCCCATCTCTTTAATAATTTTCCATAGTTTGCTGTGATCCAGTCAAAGGATTTAGTGTAGTCAAAAAAGCAGAAATAGATTTTTTTCTTTTATTCCCTTGCTTTTTCTATGATCCAGAGGATGTTGGCAATTTGATCTCTGGTTCCTCTGCCTTTCTAAATCCAGTGTAATAGTACAACTGGAAGTTCTCAGTTCAGTATAGTTGAACCCTAGCTTGAAGAATTTTGATCATAATTTTGCTAGTGTGTGAGATGAGAGCAACTGTATAGTAGTTTGAATATTCTTTGGCATTGCCCTTCTTTGGGATTGGAAGGAAAATTGACATTTTCCAGTCCTCTGACCACTGTCGAGTTTTCCAAATTTGCTGGCATACTGAGTGCAACACTTTCACAGCATCATCTTTTAGGCTTTGGAATCCCATCACCTCCACTAGCTTTGTAGTGATGTTTCCTAAGGCCCACTTGACTTTGCACTCCAAGAAATCTGACTCTAGGAGAATGATCACACCATTGTGGTTATCTGGTCATTAAGACCTTTTTTTTCTTTAGTTCTTCTGTGTATTCTTGCCACCTTTTCTTAATATTGTCTGCTTCTATTAGGTCCGTACCATTTCTATTCTTTATTTTACCCATATTTGCATGAAATATTACCTTGGTACCTCTAATTTTCTTAAAGGTATTGCTAGTCTTTCCCACTCTATTGTTTTTCTCTATTTCTTTGCATGGTCACTTAGGATGGATTTCTTATCTCTCCTTGCTATTCTTTGGAACTTGTCATTCAGATGTGTGTATCTTTCCTTTTTTCCTTTGCCTTTCTTTTCTCAATACTGTGATGTTGAATGGTTTGCCTTGTAAAAGAACTGAGATCATTCTGTCACTTTTGAGACTTCATCCAAGTATTGTATTTCAAACTATAATTCACGATGAGGGTTACTCCATTTCTTTTAAGGGATTCTTACCACAATAGTAAATATAATGGTCATCAGATTTAACTCACCTGTTTCCTTCTATTTTAGTTAATTGATTCCTAAAATGTCAAAGTTCACTCTTGTTATCTGCTTGACTGCATCCAATTTACCTTGATTCTTGGACCTTATATTCCATGTACCTATGCAATATTGTTCTTTACAATATCAGACTTTACTTTCACCACCTGGTACATCCACAACTGGGTGTCATTTCCACTTTGGTTAAACCTCTTCATTCTTTGTGAAGCTATTTCACCTCTCTTCCCTAATATCATATTGGACACCTACTGACCTGGGGAGTTCATCTGTCAGTGTAATAGCTTTTTGCCTTTTTATTCTGATCATGGGGTTCTCAAGGCAAGAATACTGAGGTGGTTTGCCAGTCCCTTCTCCAGTGGACCACATTTTGTCAGGCCCTGACTAGAAGGAGCATGTACTTCAGCTGCTCCATGTAGCTGGATGACATTCCCTGCACCCTGATTGCCCCACTGCTCTCCTCATTGAGCATGTTAAGCTTCACTGGTTGTCAGGTGTCAGTCAATTTGCAGCCCAGGGACCAAGGCAAGGTCCCCACTGGAGTCTCCATAAAGGAGTTCCAGGAGATGTTGGATATGGTATTGGAGCAAGCCCAGAAGTGGAGGGATCTCCAGTCTCTCTGCTTTTGCTGACCTCCCTGAGGCCTATCTGTATGAACAGGTATAATTATGATTAGAAATAAGAATATTGGTAGTGGGCAATGAACTGTGAGAGGCAGAAGGGAAGTTTCTTGGGTGCTGGAAATTTCTATTTCTTAACTTGTGTGGAGATTAGCATGAAGTATTCACTTTTGGTGAGTTTCCTAGGTAACTTACTGGGTAAAGAATCCACCTGCAATGCAGGAGATAGAGGAAATGTGAGTCCAATCCCTGGGTCAGGAAGATCCCTTGGAGGAGAGCTTGGCAACCCACTCCAGTGTTCTTCCTAGAGAATCTCATGGTCAGAGGATCCTGGTGGGCTACAGTCCATAGGGTTGCAAAGAGTCAGGCACAATGAAATGACTGAAAACTAATGCACACATATACACTTTGGGAAATTTATTTCACTTCACACATAATGTGTGCCATTTTTTCTCTGTTATATGCATTCATATAAAATAAGAGAAAAATACTACACAATCTTTTACATAGGTTTAATCAAGCTGGATACTTAAATTCCACTCCTAAAAGTGAATCTCAATATTATTTATGCTATCTTACTTGCTTTGGATTACAAACATTTTATACATGCTGCTGCTGCTGCTGCTAAGTTGCTTCAGTCGTTTCCGACTCTGTGCGACTCCATAGATGGCAGCCCACCAGGCTCCTCTGTCCCTGGGATTCTCCAGGCAAGAACACTGGAGTGGGTTGCCATTTCCTTTTCCAATGCATGAAATTGAAAAGTGAAAGTGAGGTCGCTCAGTCGTGTCCGACCCTCAGAGACTCCATGGACTGCAGCACATCAGACTCCTCCGTCCGTGGGATTCTCCAGGCAGGAGTGCTGGAGCGGGGTGCCATTGCCTTCTCCTTATACATGCTAAGATGTTTGAAATACCTATGTCAATCTCCCATCACCCTCATTCCAGAGGCTAAAACTCAGTTCATAATCCCTAGAGAGATTTTTCTGGGACTATTTTCCTACATCTTATTTTAAAAACAAAACAAAACAAAACAAAACAAAAAATCCATTTCCAATATTATTACCCTTCCAAGATTTTGACCACTCATTATCTATAATGCATATGTATCTTCCCAGATACTAAATTTCTATTTGGATTAGCACACATGGAATGAAATGCCTGCTGAATTCTCTTCTACTGATGAGACTCTCTTCCATTTTTGTAACTGGGCTTATGTTCTTATTATATGCCATTAAAGTGACTAGTTGTGACTCCTGGATACATCCTTTGGTCAAGATGATCTGAATGCATAATTGTAAATCAAAATTAATTCAACACTTGTACATGAAAGATGTGTTTGCAGAAACATCTTCCAGCTATAATGATTAGAATAAAACATGGGATTTTAAGTCCTTACAGACAGTAACTGGAAATTGAAAAGCATACCTGTTCATAAATATAAAAATTGTTTGCATGTAAGTTTTGATAGTATAATATGAAAGTAGATACAAAAATCATAATATATTAAAATAGATTATTACAGATATATATTTTGTCCCAGATTATTTAAGAGAAATAATTTCAAATTAACTTCTTCATATAGGCATTGCTGTGAATATGAATGTTTTGTAAAACCAACTGTGAGAAATTACTTTCAATTGTAGGGCAGGAGACTGTTTTAGTAGCTATTGTTCAGTTACTAAGTCTTTCAAATTTTGGGGCTCCATGGACTAACACACGTTTCTCCTGTCCTCCACTATCTNTACCTGTTCATAAATATAAAAATTGTTTGCATGTAAGTTTTGATAGTATAATATGAAAGTAGATACAAAAATCATAATATATTAAAATAGATTATTACAGATATATATTTTGTCCCAGATTATTTAAGAGAAATAATTTCAAATTAACTTCTTCATATAGGCATTGCTGTGAATATGAATGTTTTGTAAAACCAACTGTGAGAAATTACTTTCAATTGTAGGGCAGGAGACTGTTTTAGTAGCTATTGTTCAGTTACTAAGTCTTTCAAATTTTGGGGCTCCATGGACTAACACACAAGTTTCTCCTGTCCTCCACTATCTTCTGGAATTTGTTCAAACTTCTGTCTTTTGAGTTTGTGATGCCAACCAACCATCTCACCTTCTGTCACCTGCTTCTCTTGCCTTCAACCTTTCCCAGCATCAGAATCTTTCCCATTGAGTCGGCTGTTTGCATCAGGTGACCAAAGTACTGGAACTTCAGTTTTACCATCAGTCCTTCCAATGACTATTCAGGATTGATTTCCTTTAGGATTGATTGGTTTGATCTTCTTATAGTTTAAGGGACTCTCAAGAGTCTTTTCCAGCACCTCAGTAAAAAAGCATTAGTTCTTCAGCTTCCAGCCTTCTCTATGGCCCAATTTTCACACCCATACGTACTACTGGAAAAAACATACCTTTGACTGTACAGACGTTTGTCAGCAAAGTGATGTCTCTGATTTTTAACTCACTGTCTAGGTTTGTCAGAATTTTTTTTCCAAGGAGCAAGCGTCTTTTAATTTCATGGCTGCTGTCACTATCCACTGTGATTTTGGAGCCCAGGAAATAAAATCTGTCACTGTTTCCATTTTTAAGTTTCCATTTGCTATGAAGTGATTGGACTGAATGCCATATCATCATTTTTTAATGTTGAGTTTCAGGGCAACTTTTTCAATTTCTTCTTTCACCTTCATCAAGAGGCTCTTTAGTTCTCCTTCACTTTCTGCCATTAGAACAGTATCATCTGTATATATGAGGTTTTGGATATTTTTCCCAACAATCTTGATTCCATCTTGTGATTCATTCAAGTCAGCATTTTAAATGAGGTACTTTGCATATAAGTTAAATAAGCATAATTACAATATAATTCACAGCCTTGTCATACTCCTTTCCCAAATTTGAACCAGTCAGTTGTTCCATGTCTGGTTCACACTGTTGCTTCTTGACTCCCATACATGTCTGGGAGGAGACAAGCAAGGTAGTCTGGTACTCCCATCTCTTTAAGAATTTCCCACAGGTTTGGTTGTGATCCACAGTTAAAGGCTTTAGCGTAGTCAATGAAGCAGAAGTAGATGATGTTTTCCTGGAACTCCATTGCTTTCCCTATGATCCAACAAACATTGACAATTTGATCTTTGGTTCCTCTGCCTCTTTGAAATCCATCTTGTACATCTTGAGTTTCTACTTCATGTATTCATGAAAACTAGCTTGAAGCACGTGGAGCATAGCATTGTTAGTATGTGAAATGAAGACAATTGTAAGGTAGTTTCAACATTCATTGGCATCACACTTCTTTAGAATTAGAATTAACACTGACCTTTTCCAGTCCTGTTGCCAATGCTGAGTTACACAGACTATTGAGTGCAGCACTTTAAAACATCATCTTCTAGGTTTTGAAATAGCTCAGCTGGAATTTCATCCCCTCCATTAGCTTTGTTTGAAGTAAACCTTTTTAAGGCTAACTTGATCTTCATACTCCAGGATGTCTGGCACTAGGTGAGAGGCCACACCATCATGGTAATTCAGGTCATTCAGTTCAATTCAGTTTAGTCACTCAGTCACTCTTTGCAACCTCATGGACTGCAGCACTCCAGGCTTCCATGTCCATCAGCTACTGGAGCCTACTCAAACTCATGTCCATTGATTCAGTGATGGCATCCAACCATTTCATCCTTTCTCCTCCCCTTATCCAACTGCCTTCAGTCTTTCCTAGTACCAGAGTATTTTCCAATAAGTCAGTTCTTCATATCAGGAGGCCAAAGTATTGGAGATTCAGGTTCAGTATCAGTTCTTCCAATGAATATTCAGGACTGAACTCCTTTAGGATTGACTGGTTTGATCTCCTTGCAGTTCAAGGGAGTCTCAAGAGTTTTCTCCGGCACCACAGTTCAAAAGCATCAATTTGTTGGTGTTCAGCTTTCTTTATAGTCCAACTCTCACATGACTACTGGGAAAACCACTAGTTTGACTAGATGGACCTTTGTTGGATAAGTGATGTCTCTGCTTTTTACTATGCTGTCTAGGTTAGTCATAACTTTTCTTCCAAGGAGCAAATATCTTTTAATTTCATGGCTGCAGTCACCATCTGCAGTGATTTTGGAGCCCCCCAAAAATTTAGCCTGTCACTATTTCCATTGTTTTCCCATCTATTTGCCATGAAGTGATGGGATGTCATGATCTTAGTTTTTTGAATGTTGAGATTTTAGCCAGCTTTTTCACTTTCCTCTTTTACTTTCATCAAGAGACTCTTTAGTTTCTCTTCATTTTCTGCCATAAGGGTGGTACCATCTGCATATCTGAGATTATTGATATTTCTCCCACCATGTGTAATTCCAGCTCATTTTAATTATTACAGAATTAGAAGGCATGCCTTCTTTTGCCAAAAATGTCAAAATAAGTTTGAAGTAATATTTATTGAAAATTAAAAATAAAGATTTTTCTGAAAATTTAAGCTGATAAAACAATTATTATGTACTGTTTGCAAGGATTAAATAAGTGCTTAATATAGGTCAGGACTGTTCTAAGTACTTTGCATATAATATTCTAGTTGTTTACTATTCCTCATAAAAAGAACTATGGGATTACTACACGATCCTCTTTCTTTTAGATGAGGAAACTGAGTTATAGGTTAATTGCAGTAATTTGCCTAAATTCACAGATTATAAAGCTTGAACTCTGTGTTCTGGCTTCAGAGTTGTGTTCTATACAACTAGACAAACCAAAATGCAAGGAAACGGTATTGATTAAGCAAACTTTTATGTTGTTGTTGTTGTTTTGTTTTCTTTTTTATAAGGACTGTGAAAGATACTACATATTTCCAAATTAAAATATTTAAAAATATACCTCCTTTGCATTTATTTATCTATAAACTTTTCTTTCCTTTACTAACATCCTTTCTTCCTTTGAGGGTAAGATATGAGGATTCTCACCCACAATTGTGGTTATATTCAATAAAAAAGGTCCATAGTGTAAGGCTAAAGAACAAAATCCTATGTATATATATTTGAATGTATCTATATATATGTATAACATAAAAGGGAAATATATACAAATTCTGCAAAGTGATATTTACATGGCTGGCCATGCAGGAGTAGGTTCTAAGAGCAAGAGAAAATGGCTAAGTTAGTATCTACTTGGAACATTCAATGCTATTAGGGGACAGATGTGCAGTTTAACTCTCAAATTATTTTAAAAATACTTGATGTACTGATCTATTCTACTCACCCCCAATGTAAATATTACTGGATTTATACAGGTCAATTATCTGTGCTNCCCCAATGTAAATATTACTGGATTTATACAGGTCAATTATCTGTTCTTAATTATATGTTCATAAAACCCAAATCTAAGCTCAAATCCTGTATTTTTGGTGCAAAACAATAATTATTTATTATTTAAAAACTTATTTGGATTTATGTAGAGAGAACAAATAGCCATGATTCAATTAATACATAAATCTTAACTTTCTTCCACATAGAATTCAAGATTATTACTTTGTGGGGGGTTGTAGGGTGGGCAGAAGCTCTTTAAAATTTCAAGCTGTCAGATGGTTACATAATCTAAAGCCTTATTGTATCTGGCAATTTATATATGAGGTTAAAGGCAAATTGTCTTCATCAGCAGAAAATTTAAAAAGAAAATGACTTTTTAGTGAAAAATTCTCATTATTTTGAAGTATAGTAGAGTAGGAAACCTAAGCCTCCCCTAGGTGTTACTTGGAAACTCATTGCAAAGTGTCAGTCAATATAATTGACATAAAGAGAAAATAAAATCCACTTTAATATAATGTTAGGAGACAATGTTAATAAAACACAACAGAGAAGTCCAGAGAGCATCTAAAATGTTCCAAATGCAAGCCTGTTATAATTGAATGGTTCTTATAGTTCTTAATATTTACATCAGAATATGAAAGAGGCTTTCCAACAGGATTTTTTGAAAAAAATTAAGAATGCTGATTCCATCAAGAAGAAAGAACACTACATGGGTTGATATGTAAAATGATCATGTTACATTGTTAAGTGAACCAAAAGGATGAGTCTGACCTTTTTTCAAAATGAGATTTATTTAAAACAGAAGCAGCAATAACAACTTTGACAAGTTCCATGGTTTTTTTTGTTGTTGTTGTTTTTTAACAGAGTTGTATTGATTGGCATCCTTTCCTAATTTCTGGAACTGTTCATATTTAACCACTATTTTGACAGTAGAGATAATGTTCCAAATCATTTCTTCCTAGAAATATCAGGCTCCTGCCGTATGAGAAGCAGACACAAGTTCCTAGGATAAATAAAACAACCATGAGTTTTTACATCACATTTCAAACTCATTTAGTTGAGGAAAAAAAAAATGAAAGATCAGAAATTGTAAAACACTTAAAGACTTATGAATGTAAAGGTGATGAAATTGCTAGTATTAGTTCTTCTCCCATGCCTTTGTTCTCCTAATTTTTTACACTTACAGTTTTAGGTTACCACAAGCATCCTGTGGACCTCAGAACATGTCAAGCCATCAGCTGTGATTTATTTTTACTCTTATGGGACTATCTAGCTTTTGACTATGCACTTGCTCAGACCACCCTTGGTTTTCTGTGATCGCCAATACCATGCTTCTACTGCTCTCCTCTTGGCCTCTTATATTCCTTCCAAATTCTTGCCACCAGCTACCGCTTCCCTGTTTTTAAGTTCATAATTTGAATTCCATACTTTGAAATCAATATTTCCAACCTAGATCTAACTTTTGAGGTTTAAACTGAATATGTTAAAACATCTTTTAGAAGTTTTCATTTTATAACCCCATGGTGGTAGTGGTGGTGGTGGTTTAGTCGTTCAGTTGTGTCTGACTCTTTGTGACCTACAAGGACTGTAGCCTGCCAGGGTCTTCTGTTCCTGGGATTCTTCAGGCAAGAATACTGGAATGGGTTGCCATTTCCTCCTCCTTATAACTCCATATGCACCATGAATTTTAAGTAAAATTGCAATTTTATGATGAAAATTAAAGTTATAGAGTTAGAATTACTAGATTTACATATTTGCCATTTAATAGCCATGAGACTTTGAAAAAAAAAATATTTGTATGTGTGTCTGTTTTCTCATCTGTTCATTATAGTATCTCCCTCATAAGAGTATGATGAGAATTAGCTAATATTGCTGTGAACAGGGCAGGTACATAGTAAGGAAAGTTATAATTGTTGCTAACCATCATGCTTTACTTTTCAGTTGGCCAGACTGCATCTTTAAGAATTTTATTCAAATAAAATTTTTATGTTTTATTTCCTGAGATATCACATGTTACCAGATTATATATCTAATGTCATTGATTTAAGGAGAGTTTGGATACCTGAACATTTTACATTTTTCTGTTATTTTCTTGGTAGAAAAATCATGGAAAAGTAGGATATGACAGATGCTTGTGGTCTAACAGTCATCTTTCCTATTTCCTGCTATAGAAAATGACAAACCTAGATGATGTTTCTATCATCTCCTTAGAATTTAGGGTATAGAATTTTTGATTCCAATAAATGAGTTATAATAAAAAGTCTTGAGAGGGTAACAGGTAGGAAGGCCAGAAGTCCCCAAGCTACAAGGGGAAATAAACTGTAAGTGGCATGCCTTTTTTTTTTTTTAATTCTTCCTTTTCTGTTGATGAAACGTTCTTCTTAACTTACCTTTTCTTTTTTTTTTTCCTTCTCTTAAAACTTGGGCTGAAAATGACTCAACAAACAATTCATGTCAATTGTTTTATGAACAGGGATGACACACCTCAAGACATCCTATCACAAAAATAAATATTGTGGGAGAGAGGCCAGGTGAAATTCCCTCAGCCTTGAGGTGTTTCTCTTACCTGATTAACAGTTTGCTAATAGGCATAAAACACCATGCTAAAAACTAAAAAAAAANATGCTAAAAAAAAAAAAAAAAAAAAAAAAAAAAATCAAACAATAGAATGGGAAAGACTAGAGATCTCTTTAAAAAGTCAGCAATACCAAGGGAACATTTCATGCAAAGATGGGTACAATAAAGGGCAGAAAGTCTATGGACCTAACAGAAGCAGATTATTAAGAAGAGGTGGCAAGAATCCACAGAAGAACTATACAAAAGAAGATCTTCATGACCCATATAACCATATGGTGTGACCACTCACCTGGAGCCAGACATCCTGGAATGTGAAATCAAGAAGGCCTTAGACAACATCACCATGAACAAAGCTAGTGGAGGTGATGAAATTTCAGTTGAGGGGGTGGTCCTAAGATGGCGGAGGAATAGGATGGGGAGAACATTTTCTCCCTCACAAATTCATCAAAAGTACATTCCAGTGCTGAGTAAATTCCACAAAAAAACTTCTGAATGCTGGCAGAGGACATCAGGCACCCAGAACAGCAGATCATTGTCTTAAAAAACAGGTAGGAAAAAAATACAAAAGATGAAGAAAGAGACAAAGAAGGTAGGGAGGGAACTCAGTCCCAGGAAGGGAGTCCTGTCCTGGGAAGGGGGTCTTAAAAAGAGAGAAGTTTCCAAACATCAGGAAACACTCTCACTGCCGAGTCTGTGGCGAGCCTTGGAAGCACAGAGAGCAACATAACAGGGAAGAAACATAAATAATTAATTGAAACCAAGAGATTAGGAGCCCAATGGTAATTCCCCCATTGGAGAAGCAGCACAGATGCCTGCATCAGCCACTAGCAAGTGGGGGCTGGGCAGGGAGGTGCAGGCTGCCGTGCTTTTTAAGAATCAGGCTGGAATGCCCCGAATGTAACCAGACTGAACTAACTTGGGCTAGCATACCAGACGGTGAGATAGCTACCACGCAAAAAGCTCTAACATAAGACACCACCAGGACCGTGCACAGAAAAAAGTATGGAAAATAAATAGCCGGCTGCAGACCATCCCCCTCCAGTGACAGGCAGCCAGAGCCATAATGGCTGGAAGGGGGCAATTGCAGCCCCAGAGAGACATTTCCTACCAAACTGCAAGCAGGCTTCTTTGCTAAGACATCTTGGGGTTCTGGACAGTCACCATCTGCCTCTGAAGGGGCACCAGCGGTACACCCAGAAAACTGAGCAGCAGGGATGGGAAAGATGATAAGTCACAACGACCACACTCCCCAAACACCTGAGCTACTTGGACCTGGGAAGGGCACAAAACTCAGGCCCAACTGAATCTGCGCCTCTGAGGGCTACCTGAGAGCTGAGCCTGAGCGGCTTAGACCGGGGAGGTGCATGCAGCCTAGGGCCAGCCTCAGATGGTTCCCAGTGGAGCAACATAGAGCCTGAGCGGTGTGCACCATGACCATACATGGCTGAGACACTGCGAGCACACGCCAGTGTTATTTGTTTGCAGCATTCCTCCCTCCCCACAGAGTGACTGCACAAGTGAGCCAAAAAAAAAAAGTGTCCACCACCGCTCCTCTTGTGTCAGGGCGGAAATCAGACACTGAAGAGACCAGCAAACAGAAGAAGCTAAACAGACTGAACCTCCTTGGAAGTGACCCCACACTGCTCACAACACCAGAGAAAGTCCCAGATATATCTTTACTATTTTTATGATCATTCTCTCTCTCTTTTTGTCTCTCTCTCTCTTTTTTTTTTTTTGTTGGTTGATGTTGCTGTTTGATTGTTTTTTCTTCTTTTCTTTTTGTAATTTAACTTTTTTAAAGTTTTAAGTCGTCTATTTCTCCTTTAATTTTTTTTAATTTTTGTAACCTACTAATACTTTTTAAAAAGACCCTATTTTTTAAAGCTAAATGCCATATATATATATATATATATATACACACACACACACACACACACACACACACATATATATATATTTGTGGTTGTTGTTTTTTAATAATTCTTGTGACTTTGTTTTTCTTCTTCTTCTTTTCTTTAATATTATATTTTTGAAAATCTAACCTCTACTCTAGATTTTTAATCTTTGCTTTCTGGTATTTGTTGTCAACTTTGTACATTTAAAAACCCAATCTTCAGAACCCAATTTTACCTGAGAGCAAGAATCCTGGCTTGACCACTCTCTCCTCCTTTGGGACTTCCTTTTTCTCCACCAGGTTGTCTCTGTCTCCTCCATCCCCCTTCTCTTCTCTACCCAGCTCTGAATCTCTGTGTGTTCCAGATGATGGAGAACACTTAGGGAACTTATTACTGGCTAGATCTGTTTCTCTCCTTTTCATTTCTCTCTTTTATCCTCCTGGCCACCTCTGTTTACTTCCTCCCTCTCCTCTTCCTTGTATAACTCCATGAACATCGCTGAGCGGTCCAGACTGTGGAGCGCACATAAGGAAGTGATTATTGGCTAGCTGGGCTCTGCTCTTTTGATACCACCTCATCTCATTCCAGTCACATCTAACTACCCCCTCCCTCTTCTCTTCTCCATGTAACTCAGTGAACCTCTCTGGGTGTCCCTCAAAACTGAACAAGGAAGAAATAGAAAATCTTAACAGATCCATCAGTTTCAGTTTCAGTTCAGTTTAGTCACTCAGTCGTGTCCGACTCTTTGCGACCCCATGAATCGCAGCATGCCAGCTCTCC
>SJYQ01000203.1:128690-139933 GCA_006410935.1 Redunca redunca | reverse complement strand
AAAGCTTTCTATGAGCCATGCTGTGCACAGCCACCCAATAATCACTGGTATAGTAAAATATTCAGACAACAAATGGTCCATTGCAGGAGGAATTGACAATCCACTAAAGTATTATTGCCTGGAGTAGAGCATGGACACTATGAAAAGACAAAATGATAAAACAAGAAAAAAAAAAAGAGCCTCCTTCCTCAGATTGGAATTTGTCCAACATGCTACTGGGGAAGAGCAGGGGAAAATGGATCCAGAAAAAAATGATATGGTTGGAACAAAGTAGAAATGATGTGCAGTTTTAGATATTTCTGGTGGTGAAAGTAAAGTCCAATGAATTAAAGAACAATATTGTATAGGAACCTGGAATGTTAGGTCCATGAATTAAGGTAAAATGGATGTGGTCAAACACAGATGGCATGAGTGAGCATCGGCATCTTAGGTATCAGAGAACTGAAATGGATGCAAAAGGGAGAAATTAATTCAGTTGACCATTATACCCAGAAAAACAAATATTTCTGCTTCACTGATTACTTTAAAGTCTTTGACTGTGTGGATCGCAACAAACTGTGGAAAGTTTTTAAAGAGATGTGAACTACCAGAAAACACATGATAAACACGTGTGCAGGTCAAGAATCAACATTTAGGACCAGACATGGAACAATGGACTGGTACCAAATTGGGAAAAGAGTACATCAAAGCTGTATATTTTTACCCTCCTTATTTAATTTATATGCAGAGTTCAGTTTAGTTCAGTTCTGCTTCATTGTCTACACTAAGGTTTTGGCAATGTTGTGGGGTCACAGCAAACTTCTGATCAATTCAGTTCAGTTGCTCAGTCGTGCATGACTCTTTGCGACCCGCATGGACTCAAGCACAGCAGGCTTCGCTGACAATCACCAATACCTAGAGTTAGCTCAAAATTATGTCTATCAAGTCAGTGATGCCATCCAACCACTCATCCTCTGTCATCCCATACTCCCCCTGCTTTCAATGTTTCTCATCACTGGGGCCTTTTCCAATGAGCCAGTAGGGCAAAAGTATGGTCAGATGGTCAAAGTATTGCAGCTTCAGCATTAGCTCCTCCAATGAATATTCAGGATTGATTTCCTTTAAGATTGACTGGTTTCATCTCTTTGAAGTCCAAGGGACTCCCAAGAGTTATTTCCAGCACCACAGTTTGGTTCAAAAGCATCTGTCCTTTAGTGCTCAGCTTTCTTTATGGTTCAATTCTAACCTCCATATATGACTACTAGAAAAAACGTTATCTTTGACTCTTTCAGTCTGTCAGAAAAGTAATCTTGCAGCTATTTTATATGCTGTCTATGTTGGTCATGGCTTTTCTTCCATGGAGCAAGCATCTTTTAATTTCTTGACTGCAGTCACCATCTGCAGTGATTTTGGAGCCCTAGGAAATAAAGTCTGTCGCTGTTTCAATCTACTGACCATAACGTGATGAGACAAGATGCCGTGATCTTCGTTTTTTGAGTGTTGAGTATTAAACAGGTGTTTTCACTCTCCTCTTGAACTTTCATCAAGAGGCTTTTTAGTTCTTTGCTTTCTTGCCTTAAGGGTGTTGTCATCTGCATAAGTGAGGCTATTGATATTTCTCCTGGAAATCTTGATTCCAGCTTGTACTTCTTCCAGTCCAGAATTTCACAGGATATATTCTGCATATAAGTTAAATAAGCAGGGTGATGATATACAGCCTTGCCGTACTCCTTTCCCGATTTGTAATCAGTCTTTTGTTCCATGTCCGCGTCAAACTGTTGCTTCTTTACCTGCATACAGATTTCTCAGGGGTCAGGTAAGGTAGTCTGGTAGTCCATCTCTTTTAGAATTTTCCACAATTTGTTGTGATCCACACAGTCAAAAGTTTTGGTGTAGTCACTAATGCAGAAGTAGATGTTTTTTCTAGAGCTCTCTTTCTTTCTTGATGATCCAAAGGATGTTGGCAGTTTGATCTCTGGTTCCTCTGCCTTTTCTCAATTCAGCTGGAACATCTGGAGGTTCATGGTTCACATACTGTTGAAGCCAGGCTTGGAAAATTTTGAGCATTAATTCTCTAGCATGTGAGATGAGTGCAATTGTGCAGTAGTTTGGACATTCTTTGGCATCACCTGTCTTTGGGATTGAAATGAAAACTGACCCTTTCCAGTCCTGTGGCCACTGCTAGGTTTTCCAAATTTGCTGGCCTATTGAATGCAAAACGTACACAGCATCATCTTTTAGGATTTTGAATAGCTCAACTGGAATTCCATCACCTTCACTAACTTTGTCCATGAATGATGCTTTTTCTAAGGCCTTCTTGACTTCACATACAAGGATGTCTGGCTCTAGGTGGGTGCTCACACCATAGTGGTCATGTGGGTCATGAAGATATTTTTTGTATAGTTCTGTGTTTTCTTGCCACCTCTTCTTAATACCTTCTGCTTCTGTCAGGTCCATAATGTTTCTGTCCTTCATTGTGCCCATCTTTGCATGAAACATTCTCTTGATATCTCTAATTTTCTTGAAGCGATCTCTAGTCATTCCCATTCTATTGTTGTCTGCCATTTCTTTGCATTGATCCCTGAGAAAGCCTTACTTCTCTCTTCCCGCTTTTCTTGGGAACTCTGCATTTAAATTGGTATATTTTTCCTTTTCTCTTTAGTGGTTGTTGTAAATTCTTAAAGATATGGGATTATCACATCACCTTAATTGTTTCAGGTAAACCCATGTGCTAGTCAATAAGCAATAGTTAGGACTAAATGAGAAAGCAGAACAAGTCTGTATGTTGTCACTCTGCTTATTTAACATATGCAGAGTACATCATGCAAAATACTGTGCTGGATGAGTTACAAGCTGGAATCAAGATTGCTGAGAGAGATATCAACAACTTTAGATGTGCAGATGATACCACTCTAAAGGCAGAAAGCAAAAAGCCTCTTGATGAGGGTGAAAGACAAAAGTGAAAAAGCTGGCTTAAAATTCACCATTAAAAAAGCTAATATGATATCCAGTTACCTCACCACATTGCAAATAGAAGGCAAAAATGTGGAAACAATTTCAGATTTTATTTTCTTGTGCTCCAAAACTACTGTGGATGATGACTGTAGCCATTAATTTAAAAGACAGTTGCTCCTTGGAAGGAAAATTCTGACAAATCTAGACAGCATATTTAAAAACAGAGAGACACAGATGTATAGAACAGATTTTTGGACTCTGTGGGAGAGTTCAAATAAGTGAAGGAACCAATGAAGGATATTAATTCATGCATTTTGACATTCTTATAATTCTTTAAGATTTTTCTCCTCTCTTGCCTCCCTTCGATTACATGAAAACTTGTGTTCTAGTTAGATGATGTTTTCTAATTAGTTTTTCATATTGACTGATGCAAAATGGATGTTTGTTAAATTGTTGTTATTGGCGATTTTGGTGACAAAGGAAATAGTAATATTCTTGCAAAAGATTCCTATCAGATGACTTGAAACTAACATAAAGTTGAGCTTATTTTCAGACTTAGAGAATGGATACTAATGAAAGAATAGCACAGGAAGGTGGAAATGGCATAGCAGTTAGAGGCCAAAAAAAAAAAAAAAGAGAGAGAATTCTGATTGTGACTGTGACATTTACTGTCTGGTTATCATTAAGCGAGTAATTCATTAACATAGATATATTTAGTGGCTTCCTTTACAAAAATATTATGAATCTATATTTGTACTATTTGTGTACCAATAGTTAAAAAAACATTAGGTCAATTTTCCATATACTAGTTTTCCTGTATGCATGCTTATTTGCTGCTGTCATGTCCAACTCTTTGCAACATTATGGACTGTAACTCCTCAGTCCATGGGATACTCCAGGCAAGAATACTGGAATGAGTTTTTATGTCCTTTTCCTGGGGATTTTCCTGACCCAAGGATTGAACCCATATCTCCTGCATTTCTTGAATTGCAGGTGGATTTTTTTTACCACTGAACTACCAATTACCTCTATTGTTTTATGATAGTCACATCTTATCTTAATGTACTAATTATTTTACTAGAGATAATTGATTCTCTTAATAAGCATGAAAGTGAAATCGCTCAGTCATGTCTGACTCTTTGTGACCCCGTGGACTGTAGCCTACCAGGCTCCAGCGTCCATGGGATACTCCAGGCAAGAATAGTAGAGTGGGGTGCCATTTCCTTCTCCAGGGGATCTTTCTGACCCAGGGATTGAACCCGGGTCTCCCACATTGCAGGCAGACACTTTNTGAATATATAGGTGAATTCACTTCTTATCAAAGTAGGAAGCCAGATAATTTTTAAAACATATCAGGGTTTTGTGAAACAAACATATTGTCAATTGTTTTGTGTGACCCGTATAATGCATATTTAGGAAAATAAAGAGATTATGTCTGTGTATATCTTCTCAACTGAAGTTATACTATCTATCTTTATATCTTCAGAGCATTTTGTTTTAACTCTTTGATACATAACATGGCTGCCTTATTAGAGCTTAATTTATATATATAAAATCAGTCACAAATCTAAGGTTATTGGTTGGGTAAATAAGCTAATATTTCTGATAATCACTAGCAAGGAGCTAAGAGGTAGCAGTATTTCTCATGGTAGAAAGTGGGCCAGAGATGCTTTTGTCTTATGATGGAAGGTGGAAATTATAGTTCTTCTTCATGAAAGTATCACTGTTTTCAAATGTATTGAAAATTGTGGGGAGAACAGACTTTATTTTCTTGGGCTCCAAAATCACTGAAGATGGTGACTGAAGCCATGAAGTTAAAAAACCATTGCTCCTTGAAAGAAAAGCTATGACCAACCTAGAAAGCATAGTAAACAGCAGAGACATTACTTTGCCAACAAAGGTCCATCCAGTCAAAGCTATGGTTTATCCAGTAGTCATGTATGGATCTGAGATTTGGACTATAAAGAAACTTGAGCACTGAAGAATTGATGCTTTTGAACTGTGGATTGGAGAAGACTGTTGAGAGTTCCTTGGACTGCAAGGAGATCAAAGCAGTCAATTCCAAAGAAAATCAGCCCTGGGTTTTCATTGGAAGGACTGAAGCTAAGCTTAAATGCCAATACTTTGGCCACCTGATACAAAGAGCCAAATCATTGGAAAGGTCATGCTGCTGGGAAAATGAAGGCAGGAGGAGTAGGGAGCAAGAGGGGATGAGATGGTTGGATGGCATCACCAACTGAATCTACACCAGTTTGTGCAAAACCCAGGAGATGGTGAAGGACAGGGAAGCCTGGAGTGCTGGAATCTATGGGGTCGCAAAGAGTCGGACATGACTGAGCAACTGGACAATTGGGGGGAGTGTAAATTAACGTGTAAAGAGACCTGGTAAGTTTGTTGAATGAATGAATATAGTAAGTTTGTTTCTTAGTACTTTTGTATGGTCATTATTTGTTCTGGTGTGAGTTAAAACAGTCACCATTGAGTAGAAACTATATGATTATTAACAATCGATTGGGTATAGGGAATAAAATACTTGGGAGCACAATACTTAAAATGAAAATAGGCAGCCCTACTAGTGTTACAATAATAATAGTTAAACCTAGGCTGTCCAGGGTAAGAAATACTGGAGGCGAGAAACTATATTGCATATATTTTTTCATCATTAAGTCCAGCACATTTTCTTACATATAGGAGGGGCTCAACATAAACTTCATTTATCATCTAATGTTTCTCTAAGAAACAGCATTACTTTCATAGAATAGAGTATTTAATATGTAAAAATATTTAATTATCAGATAAATGCAATCAATAATTTTACATTTGTTACATTAATGTTCTCAGTTTATTAACTCTGCATCATCATTTAAATAATGTTCAAAAAATATACCTGTAATATTTAATGTGTAAAGTCATTTGCCAAAAGCTCATACTTATATTTCATATTTTTTTAAATAAATGAACTTATGTAGGAAGAGTTTAATCCTTGATGTCAAGCAATGCTGCATTTTTTTCCTCAAATAATTTTAAATATAATTTCCCCTTGGATCTTAAAAGCACTGAGATGTGTCATATTGAATAAAATTAACTCTGCTTCCAAAAATAATGATACACTTCATGTAGCCTGAGAATAATTTGCCATAGATTAATGCAGTTACTCTTAGAACACTTAGAACACTCTTATTCAAACATTTTTTGAATAAAAATTCAACCGGTACAAGAAAAGAAAAGGTTCAACCAATTCAAGAAAAAGAAAATTTTTCAAAGGAAAATTCAACCAATTCAAGAAAAAGATTCTAATTCTGAAGTTGATTCAGAAGGCACAATCTACTCAAGGTAAAATTATTGCAATAGTATTTATAAAGTGTTAAAATATTTTCAAGGTGAAATACATGATGAAGAAAATCAAGAAACGATGATCAGGATTTTATTTTTAAAAATGCTGTTTAAATGTCATATTAATATAATGATTTCCTATAAACAATGGAGGTCTGTCTATAACAGGACTCCATTGTTAGGAACAAGACTGCACAGCAGTGTGTGAGTAGCGGGTGGGCAAGCAAGCAAAGTTTCGTCTGCTGCTCTCAGTCACTCGCGATACCATCTCTACCACCCTCTCCATTGTTTGCATTACCATTTGAACCATCCCCCCACCCCTCATTCATGGAAAAACTGCTCTCCCCCAAACTGGACCTTGGTGCCAAAAAGATTGGAGATTACTGGTCTATAGGTATAATCGAACAACGTTACCAGATTATTTCTTTTGGATGTATATATATATCGCACCCGCGTGTGTGTGTGTGTGTGTGTTAGTCACTCAGTCATGTCTGACTCTTTGCCACCCCATGGACTATAGCCTGCCAGGCTCCTCTGTCTATGGTATTCTCCAGGCAAGAATACTGAAGTGGGTTGCTATGCTCTGCTCCAGGGTATCTTTCTGACCCAGGGATCGAACCCGGGCCTCCTGCATTGCAGGCAGATTCTTTACCATCCAAGCCCCCATGGAAGCCCTATATATGTTGGATATGTACATAAATCAAACAGAATTTCCATAATAGGGTAATTATTATCATGTTTATACTTTTAGTTTATATTTTTCTAGCCTTTTACATTTCACAATGCTAAAGCATATGCAACTTCATACTGAAACATGTATATTATATGTGAAACAGATCGCCAGTCTAGGTTCAATGGATGAGACAGGGTGTTCAGGGCTGGTGCACTGGGGTTACCCTGAGGGATGGGATGGGAAGGGAAGTGGGAGGGAGAGTTCAGGAAGGGGAACACATGTACACCCATGGCAGATTCATGTCAATATATGGCAAAAACCACTGCAGTATCATATAGTAATTAAACTTCAATTAAAATAAATAAAGTAAAAGAAAAAACAGAATCCTATGAGGTGGTCATGGTAATTCCCATTTTTTTTCTTTTTTAAAGTTAAGAAATGAAATTCCATGAAATGTAACTTTCAGCAGATTTCAGTCAGTGCATGTTCAATAGCTCAGTTCTCAGTCACGCCCAACTCTTTGTGACCCCTGAACTATCAGCCAGCAGCCTCCTCTGTCCATGGAATTTTCCAGGTAAGAGTACTGAATTGGGTTACCATTTCCTACTCCAGGGAATTTTCCAAAACCAGGGATCAAGCTTATGTCTCTTGCATCTATTGCATTGGCAAGCGATTTTTTTACCACTGCACCATCTGGAAAGCCCTGAATACTCAACTACAAAGAAAAGAACTAAAGTTACAAATCAGATCTTCTAGATTACAGCCAGGTGCTCGTTTATACATTTATTTTCCTTGAGCTATAACTGATATACAATATTGTACTAGCTTCATGTGTCCAGCATAGAGATTAAGGTTTTTTGTTTTGTTTTGTCTTTTTTTAGATTATACCCCATTATAGGCTATTATGAGACATTGAATATAATTCCATATTCTAGAGAATAAATCCATGTTCCATATCTACTTTTTGGATAGTCATTTCTGTTAATACCATGCACCTAATTCCATCTCCCCTTTGGTAACTTAATTGTTTGCTATGTTTGTTGGTCTCTTTCTGCTTTGTATATATATTTACTTGTACTATTTTTTTAGATTTCACACATAAGTCATATCCTGGAATGGCAACCCACTCCAGTACTCTTGCCTGAAAAATCATATGGGTGGAGGAACCTGGTAGGCTGCAGTCTATGGGGTCAGAAAGAGTCGGACATAACTGAGCAACTTCACTTTCACTTTTTACTTTCACGCATTGGGAAAGGAAATGGCAACCCACTCCAGTGTTATTGCCTGGAGAATCCCAAGGATGAGGGAGCCTGGTAGGCTGCTGTCTATGGGGTCGCAGAGAGTTGAACACGACTGAAGCGACTTAGCAGCAGTAGCAGCAAACATAATATTCTCTACATCCATCCACATTGCTGAAAATGGCAATAATTCATCCTTTCTTATGGCTGGTTAATATTTCATTGTATATGTATATATTGTTGTTACTGTTCAATCTATAAGATCTGTAATCTTTTGACACCATGGGCTGCAGCACACCTGGCTCTTATGCCTGAAGTTTGCTCACATTCATGTCCATAGAGTTGGTGATACTATCTAACAAACTCCTCTGCCACCCCATTCTTTTGCCTTCAGTCTTTCCCAGTGAGGCACCTCTTTGCATCTAGTGGACAAAGTATTAGACCTTCAGCTTCAGCAGCAGTGCTTCCCATGAATATTCAGGGTTGATTTCCTGTAGAATTGAGTGGTTGGATGTCCTTGCAGTCTAAGGGACTTTCAAGAATCTTCTCCAATACCATGGTTCAAAAGCATCAGTTCTGGAAAAGATCAGTTTTCATTACAACCCCAAAGGCACTCAGCCTTCTTGATGGTTCATCTCTCACATCTATACATGACTACAGGAAGAGAAAAAANAAAAAAAACAACAACAACAACAACACATATCTTTGACTAAAACAACTTTGGTTGGCAAGATAGAGTCTCTCTCTCTCTCTCTTTTAATATATATACGCTGTCTAGGCTTATCATAGTTTTTCTTCCAAGGAGCAAGTGTCTTTTAATTTTGTGGCTGCAGTCACAATACACAGTGAGTTTGGAGCCCAAGGTGGGGTGGGGAATCTATCACTGCTTCCACTTTTTCCCTTTATATTAGCCATGAAGTGAGGGGACTGGGTGGTGAGTTGTTTATTTATTTAATTTTTTAATTTTAAGTTTCAAGCTAGCTTTTCACTTTCTTCTTTAACCCTCACCAAGAAGCTCTTTAGTTCTTCATTTTCTGCCATTAGAGAGATATTATCTAAATGTTGGAGGTTGTTGATATTTCTACCCACAGTCTGGATTCCATATTCTGATTCAATCAGCCTGGCATTTGAAATGATGTACTCTGCCTATAACTTAAATAAGTAGAATGACATTAAACAGCCTTGCCATACTTCTTTCAAGTTTTGAACCAGGCTGCAGTCCCATGTTCAGTTCTAACTATTCCTTCTTGACTCACATACAGGTTTCTCAGTAAGATGCTCTTATACTCCCATTGCTTTAAGAATATCCCAGTTTTTCGTTTTTGATGGTTCAGTTCAGTTCAGTTCAGTTCAGTCACTCAGTCGTGTCCGACTCTTTGTGACCCCATGAATCGCAGCATGCCAGGCCTCCCTGTCCATCACCAACTCCTGGAGTTCACTCAGACTCACATCCATCGAGTCAGTGATGCCATCCAGCCATCTCATCCTCTGTCGTTTCCTTCTCCTCCTGCCCCTAATCCCTCCCAGCATCAAAGTCTTTTCCAATGAGTCAACTCTTCTCATGAGGTGGCCAAAGTACTGCAGTTTCAGCTTTAGCACCATTCTTTCCAAAGAAATCCCAGGGTTGATCTCCTTCAGAATAGACTGGTTGGATCTCCTTGCAGTCCAAGGGACTCTCAAGAGTCTTCTCCAACACCATAGTTCAAAAGCATCAGTTCTTTGGCGCTCAGCCTTCTTCACAGTCCAACTCACATATCCATACATGACCATTGATCTATATTTCTGTTTTTGTGCCAGTAATATACTGTCTTGATTATTTAGCTTTGCAATATAATCTGAAGACAGGAAGATTGATTCCTCCAACTCCATTCTTTCTCAAGACTGCTCTGGGGTCTTTTGTGCTTCCATATGAATTGTGGATTTGTTGTTGTTGTTGTTGTTCTAGTTCTGTGAAAAACACCATTGGTAATTTCATAGAGATCACACTGAATCTGTAGATTACATTTGGTAGTATAGTCATTTTCACAATATTGATTCTTCCTACCCAGGAACATGGAATATATCTCCATCTGTTTATGTCATATTTGATTTCTTTAATCAGTGTCTTGTAATTTTTGTATAGAGTTATTTTGTCTCCTTAGGTAGGTTTTCCCTAGACATTTTGTTGCTGTTGTTGTTGCAGTGGTGAATGGGATTGATTTATTAATTTCTCTTTCTGATTTTTCATCGTTAGTATATAGGAATGCAAGTGATTTCTGTGTATTGATTTTGTATCCTGAGATATTGCTAAATTCACTGATTAGCTCTAGTAATTTTCTGATTGTATCTTTAAGGTTTTCTATGTATAGGATCATTTCATCTGCAAACAATGAGAGCTTTACTTCTTCATTTTTAATCTGGATTCATTTTATTTATTTTTCTTATCTGATTGCTACAGGTAAGACTTCCAAGATTGTGTTGAAAAATAATAGTGAGACTGGACACCCTTATCTTGTACCTGATCTTAGAAGGAATGCATTCAGTTTTTCACTATTGAGAACAATGTTTTCTGAGGGCTTACCATATATGGCCTTTACTATGCTGAGGTAGGTTCCTTCTATGTCTATTTTTTTGAAGAATTTTAATCATAACTGGGTGATGGATTTTGTCAAAGGATTTCTGCATCTATTGAGATTATCATATAGTTTTTGTCTTTCAATTTGCTAATATGGCATATCATATTGATTGATTTACATATATTGAAGAATCCTTATATTCCTGGAATCAACCCAACTTTGATCCTGGTGTATGAGCTTTTTAATATGTTGTTGGATTCTGTTTGCTAGAATTCTGCTGAGTATTTTTGCATCTATATTCATCAGGGATAATGCCGTGTAGTTTTCTTTTTAGTGTTGTTTTTGTCTGGTTTTGATATCAGGGTGATTTTGGTATTGTAGAATGAGTTTGGAAGTACTCCTTCCTCTGAAATTTTTGAAAGAGTTTTAGAATAGGCATTAGCTCTTCTCTAAATGTTTGATAGAACTCAAGTGAAGCCATCTGGTACTGGGCTTTTTTTTTTTTTTTTT